>SRHC01003376.1:12095-100008 GCA_004794325.1 Pomacea maculata | reverse complement strand
CAGCGTCACGACCTCGCCAAAAGTGCCGACATCACGAGCCTGTGAACAGTCCCCAGTCACATTGCTGTGAACAGTGCCAATGTCTAGCAGTGCAAAGGAAGCCGGTTTCGCCCACAGAGGAAAGCCACCTTCACCTTCGAGGAATGACAAGACAGGTGCGTTCTCTCTTCGCATAATCCACCGTCAACCGGGAACCAAGTTCTTCAGTACTTCGTAGTCTGGGTAGACAGCCATGAAGAATAGCTTTTTTTTTTTAACAGTGGGAGTAGCTGACAAGAAAAGTGTCTAAGATACTTTTTTTTTAAAGGAAAAGTTAAAGGGAGAGGCAAGTCAAATAGTAAGTGAGGCTTAGATGATAGACAGTGATGTTCGGAATCATGTCTGATACAACTTTCAACAACAAACTGTTTGTTCATTTACAATCTCGTCTAAAACACAGGCGGTTCAAGTAGACCGGCAAGTTGTCGACTAATGCTTGTGGACCGGTATGCACAAAGTGACTATCAGTCTCCTCAGTTTGTGGAGGAGGTGTGTGTGTGTGTCGAGGGGTGTCATCAAAGCAATGGCATTCTGGATTTGGAGATCGTGCAGTGATAAAAAGAGTAAAGTGATGAAAAGGTGGAACCAGTTGGACAAAATACAGAGGATAATGTTCCAAACATTAACATAGAGTTTCAGTTTTCAGTTACCTGCTGCATGATTCTGTGGCAATCGTTGTGAGAAAAAAGTTACCGGGCAGACGACTTTAGTGTGTGAAGAACAGAATCCACAAGTGAATGAATCGCTTTGGGCGTGACTTGCGTTCAGACTGGTCGTACTGCTAGTAGAATATTGTAGACATCATGCACACAAGCGACTAACTTTCTTTTAGACCCGATTGTAAGTAACTGATCATTTTGTTTCCCAAAATGTTAATTGGACATGACTCAAAACTTTTGTATTTATCATTTAAGCCCAACTTATCATTTGACTTGCTTTTATTCTTTCAATCCACCATTGCATTATGATCTAGTCATTGCCTTGCTGCCCAGTCATTTCTCACAGAAAATAGACACAAAATTCGTACATATGTCTTACCATCTTTAAGTTTAAACATAAGATATATTTTCAGAACAACGACTTCTCTGTAACCCTGTCCTGACCATGAGCATGACACGTGTCTGTATTTACTTTGTGTGTGAGTGAGTGTTAAAGAAGTGAGCCTGTCTGTTATATGCGAATGTGGGTCTTGGTAATTCAGTTTGCTTCTATTATTATTATTATTTTTATTTTTATTAGTAGTAGTAGTATATGTAAAATATGCAAGAGTCAAGAAATCTGACCCACCTTTCTTTTTTCTCTGAATTTGTAAATAAATAAAATTCACCGGATATATGCAGATAGAATCATATGAAAACTCTCATCAGACTTCAGAGCGAGAGTTCAGGAACAACCAAGCGAGCAAGCTAGCGCGCGAGAGAGAGAAGGAGAGACTAAAGCAGGAGGAAGACCGTGGGGCAGAATAGAAGGAGAGAAAGAGGTGACGTTTATACCCAGGTCGCTATATTATGGAACATGCATTGATTTTTTAAAGACTAATGACTCTCGTAGCAGGGTGCACTTTCAAAACAGTTCAGAAATGGAAGAGGCTGGGCTGGGGAAATTGAAGGAGTGCTGCGGAGAAGACGACTTGGAGGCCACCCCAGCAGAGACATGCTCGAGACCACTTCCAACAGTCGGAGACAAGATCATCAAGCAAATACGGCCATCACTCAGGACTCGGCATCAAAACTGATCGTTGATATGTGCGTACGGCAAACACGCCAGACGTGACCCCTGATCTTTCAACAGCTCTTTTACGACGACGATGGGGGGAAAAAATCTTGTTAACGGAGGAAGATGATGCCTGATGGTTGTCAGGCTGAATTGTGTAAGAGAGCTGCAATTTCCACCAGCAAAGAACCATCGCGCCTTTATCTCCTTATAAGGGAAATCATGGCAAACAAATGACCAGCCAAACACACGGGTTAACGGAAGGTTTTATTTGTCGCCAGGACTTGGCAAGCCACTTGTGATTAGGGCGAGGAGTCGTCTTCTCGACATCTGCTTTCACCTCGCGACAGTTCGCCGATGAACATCACTTCAAGAGCTGCTTCCGTAGCATCCTGCTGTGCTGCAGCCAGGTCACTTCTATTTTTCAACTTGCTAGTGAGCAGTCTTTTTTTTTTAGTAAGCTAGAAAATTGTTTTGTTATTTGAGAGACAGCAGAAGCATGGAAGCTTTAAACCTTTACTGAGGAAGGAAGGTATTCCGTCAATTATTCAGTGCATGCGGAGTACACACTCGTCAATGGATAAATAAAAGCGGGGGTCACTTCTTCACCTCTTAACTAATTTTACAGAGACACACGAACGTAAGGAGATGGACTGACATGATAACTGATGAGTTTGAGACTATCGCAACGGATTAAAAAAAAACATAATAAAGCAGGAGAAAAGTTAGTAGTATATCTATTCTGATGGTAAAAACCTCAAAAAAACAAAAACAACAAAACAAAACAAACAAACAAACAAACAAAAAACAAAAAAACAACCAAAAAACAAACAAACAAACAAAAAAACAAAACAAAACAAAAAAAACGAAAATTGTGGTTACAAGCAAACTCAGCAGTGTTCGGTCGATATTTCGTATCAGGATTTCACATAAATAACCCGGGTTCAATTAGTGAGATTCTAAAATTACATCGTGGGTATGTAAATGAGTGAAAATATACTAGCATCACTGAGACCAACAAAGCAACACATTACATGAACTTATTTGTCAGGTTTGAAGAAACCTTAACACGAAACATTCGTGCTGCAGCATCAGGCATCGATTCCGAAATAGCAGATGGCGGAGAGAGCCACAGACGTGTGAAAACACTGTTGAAAGATATACCTTCATAAATCTTCACAAAGCTGTCGCCCGTATTTTTTATTACAGGAACAAATCCTTGCAGAGACCAAGTGCAGAGGAATGTTTGGCCTCTTGTCTTTACATTTCCCCGTTATGTGATTGCCAAGTCATCAAATATACATAAAACAACAAATAAGAAATCATAGCTTTATTAGTTTTTACGAGCAGGCTTCACAGCACTTACCACGTCCATCCCTCCACATGTGGGAAACAATTTTCCGAAAGTTAAGATGAGTTTGTCCGTATAGCATGTAAGTATATTTAAGTTCATAACATGTATTGAGCAAAACAAAGAAATAAATCAACTAATTATTACCCTTTCAAACTAGTTGCAATTATTAAAGTATGCTTTTTAAATAATTTGTTGTTCATGCGTAAGTAGGCTAGTGTACATCTGCATCTAGTGAGTAGTGACGAGGGCTTTATTCTGTCAAACTGATTCACCCCTCCTGTCCTGGGTTAGGGTTAGTTCTACCCTGGAAGACAACTGGAGTGACAGAGGGTAGTAGGCACTGACAGAACTGCTAAATGCTGATTGGCTGTTGATCACCGATTTAAACGAAGGAACTTCATTATGCACAGATGAAGTCATACTCCTTTAGAGGCCTACACAGATTATACATTATATATATATTAATATAGTACAGATAATATTCAAACCAGTAGTGGGTAACAGATTTAACCAGCTGGATAAAATTAATGAAAGGGGAGATAATCCTAAGGGTTCTCGTCCTTGTACGTTGGTTTCGCTGCACACATGCGCAGTGCACTCCATTTGCCCGGATGTTTTCGTTCTTCAGTCGCTTTCTCAGGAACGACAGCGATGTTTTGGAGTTTTCGCCCCCTTGGCTTCTTACAGTCTGTAGTTAACGTTCCCTGAGAAAGAAGGGTTAACCACAATTTTCTAATCGCCACTTACACGGATGATGACGTCAAGGGCACGTAACCCTCGTAATGTCTTGCTGCTAATTTCCCCCTAATGAAGCGTGCGTTTTCATTTCCTCTGAGAAAATCGTCTTTTTCAGTGTGGTAGGGAACATTTTCTTCTCCTTGGTAGATGTGTGCTGGTATGTTCCCTCCCGTAGAAACCTAAAGGAGTTTCATTCTTTAACCAGCCACATCCAGCTGTTCCCAACCCCATTCGCTCAACTCTTCCTGTCATTGTTCTTCTCTTCTCCCCTCCACCCCAACAACCCCCTTCCTGCCGTCCATCCCACCCTCCCTCACTCCCTCTTTTCAGGTCTGATTCACCAGAAGCTCGTATCTCAATTCACTGCTTCTTTTTGGTCTCATCACATGACAGCAGCATAACAAGTGATGGTGGGCCCCCCTCTCAGTACGTCAACACCCACAGTTTACCCAAAGGCCACGCACACCCTCGGTATTTTTCTTGGGGTTAGGGGTTCAGAGGATGGAGGCGGCTATCCGGAAGGGGTGAGCGACGAACCCAGACGCACACAGTTGTCGGGGACCAGAAACCGGACAGCTGTGAGAACGACAGTGTGATTTATGACTCTGGCTGTTGGTCAAACATTGCAACCCCTCCTTCACAATCACGGATGCTTCGTCAAGGATGTGTGAACAGAAGAAAGGGAGAAGGATTATAGACGATGGGTGAGGTTATGGAGCAAGACCTTTAATTTCATTTGTTTTGTTTTGGGTTTTTTGTTAGGGTTTTTGTTTTGTTTGTTTGTTTGTTTGTTTGTTTGTTTGTTTGTTTGTTTAGGTTTATTGTCAGTCTTAACTGTGTCTCTTCCCAGTCGTTGTAATCACTAACCAGCAATCCAACCAGTGAACAGAGATAAACAAGGATTCGCCAGATTTTCTTTACGTTAATTAACCAATAAAAGTTAATTTTAATATATTGTAACAAAAATACAGTTGTACTATTTTGATTCGTAGCAAAAACCAAACACCACTGTTTTCTTTTGTATGGAAAAATCAATGTTAATGTTTTGTGTCATAATCTATCAAAGGTTACTCAGTGTAAGGGAACACGAAGCATGGAATGGATACTTTGCCAGAGGAGAGAGAGAGATTAGAAATGCATGCCAGTCTGCAGAAGAAGAAGAAACAAACATCAGACAGCATAGGAGAAGATGAGATGATGATTATCCTCGACAGCAAAAGCCTTTACATTAAGCCACCCCGGACTTTTTTTCCACCCACTTATCACATTCTGTGCTATTTTCGCCAAAGTTAATAAACCTATTACAGTTTGGGCTGTGTGGGTGTGTGTGCATGCTTGCACATCCGATTATTATGTTGTCTTGACAGCCTTTACTAGATAAATATTCTTATAACAACCAATATTGTTGAGAAGAACAATTCAAAGTTGGGAAGAAACAGAAAAACTTTTTAAAACAGATCTTTACATCTATGATTAATGTGTGGTTCAAAGTGCTAGACATTGTTTCGAAAGGAAATTATGTAAATACAATGTTAACATATAATGTCTTATATAATAATATATAACTATAATGTCAACACTAACAATTCCAGCCGGTTTTTCCCAGAAGATTGAGGAAGTTCTTAAAATGTTCGAGCAAATCATCAGATTTGGGTGGGTAAGGGGTTAATTCAGGAAACGCTATTTCACGCAAGTTCAAGTTTTGCCCCAACACTGTGCACCGATGCAAAAGTTTTGATGCCCAGAATCTTCTTCTCGAAAGAGAAATGCTTGCTAGACAGAAGATACATTAAACGATGACGACAGAGGTCGCAGGAGACACATACGCCGATGCCAGACTTGACAATTCCAGACGTCTGCACAGAAGACACACACCACATGGGGCTGGCTGCATGAGGAGTTGTACTGCTTACTCCGCACATAAACCTACCGGCAGGACCAGTCCAGTCGCGGAGAATTATGGGTGTCTTGTGGTCTGATTTTAGCGGAAAAGTAGGTCGCATTGTCTCAAAACCTTTGGACAAGCGTGTGATCATGGCGGCGGTGAGAATGGTTTGAGTAAATATCCAGTGGCCAGAACCCATTTCCGTGTCAGGGAAGCGGGGTGCTTGGAGTGGAAACACGATGAGATCCCTGCAAAAGCAATGCTGGTCCTTGGCCGAGAGAAGGAAATGTGAACTATCAATAAAGGGTCGGTGATTACGGAGCGTAGGGGCAGGCCCCATGCCACGAGTAAAAGTAAAAATAAAAATTCCGGGTAGTCTGTACCCTAAAGAGGAGTGTGGCGCTAGTGTCAGCCCACATCCTCCACTTCATCTGTATGTGTAGACTGGTCTTCAAATATCATTTTGTCTTGGAGGTACAGGGATTTTTTTTTTAAACTTTAGCAGTCATTCTCAGGAAAAGGTCCTTAACTCTCTATTTTGCGGATGGTTGTCATTTGTAAGCCAAAATGTGATTTTTTTTCTTTCTACATACTATTTAAATACGAATATACAGATATGGTCTCTGCAAATATATGCTTGCTTATATGAGAAAATTTTTAGCGAACATAATGAAAGTTTGAACCAAAGCACAAAAACAAAATCAAAATTAAGCCTCATGCACCCCAGATATAAGTTGTCTATCTTCCGGTTATCGTGGTGAGTGGATGGCAGTGGCCGACAATGACATCAGGACGTATGAAGGCGAGGTGTATTTCCTGGGGCAAGACTGCCAAGACAGGGGCACCTGCCTCTTGTACCCCTGCCTGTCAGCGAGGTCCTAGGCTCCCTTGAGTATCATCCACAGAACAGCCTTTCTGAGGGAGCAACTAATGTCTTAATTGCTTCTGTCGACCTCCTCAAATCGTTGGCTGCCTCAGCCGACATCACAGCAAACAGACCTCCGAAAGGGAATCTGGCCAAAACAGGATTGCCTGGGTTGAGCGCACAAAGATTCTACCTTTAATATTTACACACGGCGATTGTAACATCAGCGGGGAATAAATATTAAAAAGTAAACTTTCAAAGACTTCTCTGGAATCAATACCGAGCTTTTAGTGAAGCACAATACGGAGGTTACAACGGTCAGCCTAAGAAAATGGCAGGGTGGATGGGGGCGACTACCCGTAAGAAAAAGTCTTTTCTCTACAGTCGAGGTCTGCCAATAACGCAGTTTGTTGCCTTGGGGGAAACGGTTAATTAGAATTGCTCTTCCCCCCACGAGACTTTGCAAGACTTCGCCAGTAAGCCAGGTCACGTGACAGCACAACGTCTAGAACGATTGGCCAGTCTCATCATACGTCTCTCTGGTCAGGCGCCGGCGTCTGTATGTAAAGTTATGGCCAAGAAATGCTTCTGCCACGAGTGCAAATATTTTTACGAGAGGACCGGTGGCGTGGTGTCAGTCACGGATGAATCGTGACAGGCGAGAGGACCAGTGAACTGAACTGGGCCGTTAATTGGCAATGGAAAAACATGCTTCCAGGAGGCTTTTTTTGGGGGAGAGGAGGATGGGATGCCCTGGTGGTTATTATGTCGACATTTCTGTGAGCACTGTTGCATACTGGCTAGATAAGGCGCGAGTCAATAACCTGCTATTAGCAGTCAATCATGTCCTCTCTCCAGACCACCCTCTTCCCAACAGTCTATAAAGGGACATCATATTTCGGACTCGAGTCATCTGCTTATTTTATTAATAGAAAGTCGCGCGCCTATGGAATCCCTCCCTCCAGCATCCTCATGAAAGCGAAATATAAAACTTTGATATTTAAAAAACAAAACAGCTCGTCGTTAAACGATCGGCGTACATATTGCATCCAGGAGGACACGGTCGGTCTGAATGTTTGTCATTGACAGCGTTAAACGAACACTGGTTATTGGAAAGAAATATCGATAATAATGTATCTGCGCCCAGGATTGTAATTACACCGCATTCAGCAAGAATTCACTGCATCATTGATGAATAATCGCTGGGAAAACTGGGACTCGTGACGGGAATATTTAGTCTGCACCTCTCCTCAGTGGACTTCCAAAATAAAAAGGGAAGGTGGAGGGGGCAAGGGGAGGAGAATGTTTATAGGCCAACAGAGGAGTCCAGAATACTGAGCAAGCCTAGCCTTCTTTGATTTCGCATCATCTTCTTGAAGATCCCCCTATCAATGCGTTCTTTTCTTGAGCAAACATTAGTAAGAGAAGCGCAGGGAACGGGGTGGCGGGGTGGTGGAAGGAGTGGTGGGGGAAATTGTCGGTGGAGTCAGACATCGATACTGACGAAGAGGATCTCTGACCACACATTCGACAGTTCTTTGTGCAACTTTCCTCGCTTCCTGGGAGAAGGCCACCAGTAATCCTCGAGAGAGCCCGGGCGTGCTTCGAATGGACGAGGGCGAAAGAAGTGGCAGTGGAGGAGATCCGCGCCACAGCGTCGTGCAGACACTGATAGAGGGAAGGAGAAATGAACAAAGGAGCGAGAGAGAGGATGAAGGAGACGCGGAGGGATGAGTAGAGGCATGGCTCGCTGGCTGGCTGGGTGGATGTATGAGCTGATAAGTAGATTATGGGAGGTAGGGATAAGCAGACAGAGGGACAGATAGCTGACTTCGTCGTATCCACGCATGGCTGGTGAATTTGCTTTTTTTGGTTTTCTGGGCGTCCTTTACCCATTTCTTCAATTTCCTGGATCTTCCTTTTATCTCTGTGTTTATTTGTTGTTTCAGGCTCGTCTTCATAAAGCCTGATGATCTTCAGATGCTCCAATATCACTTTAGCTTACATCTCTCCACTGTGGATAGGAGGTCTTAATAGGTAAAAATTATTTACCTTCTTCTCTTTCGTACCTACTCAATGTTGGTGTGATCTTTGTAGGCATAAACAATCCTTCTGTACATCCCATCTACATGGACTCTATATAGTCTCGTTTGCCTCAGTCATGGTCCAAGTGTGGTAATTCTAAAAGCTGTTCACTTCCTCGAGCTGTACTTCGTTCGTTGAATCTCTGCCGCTGCAGTTGCTCCTGTCAGTGCTGCTCTGTTTACACTCTTTCGCACTGACAGTCTGTTGGTAATGTCTTGAAGTCCGTTGTTGATTGCATCGATTTCCTTTGTAAACGACAGGGAAACATGTGGGCAGGGTGGTGTGATGGTCGCAAAGGGTTTCTTCATCGTGTTCTCCAAAAGATATTGAACTGAATAGGCCATAGAGGACATCCTTGATGAACACTTGCTGTTGAGTGAGAAAGGCTCCCATCTGGTTCTCCAGTAGGACTGCATTCACTGAGTTCTTGCACAGCGCTGCGATGTCCTCCATGTTGAATCAGTTACAGCCTCTAGTGCCAGGTTCTGTCAATGCCTTCTTGAAGTCAATGAAGTTGTAGAAGAGATTCCCACTTGTGCTGTAGTTTTTGTTTTAATTAGGAAGAGACGGTTAGAGATTTGTTCAACTGTGCTCTACTGGTCAGAGGTGAGCTTGTCCTTCTAGAAGCTGTTCAGCGGTGGTAATGATGCAATTCTGGATTATCTTTACCATCACGAGGAGGTTGACTATGCTCAGGGTTGTGTAGTTTTCGCGTTGTTTAGTGACCATTTCTGGGCCCATCTTCGAGCTCAATGATGCTTTAACACAAGGTGCTGAAGGCCTTTATTGTTTCTGCCAACCCTGCTTGAGCAGCTCAGGTGAGATGTTTTCAACTCCAGGTAACTGCCTTCTCTTCATGCTGAGTACCGCTCTCTTCCCACAGAACTGGAAGGTCTACAAGCTTAGCGTCTGTCCTCATCTGTAAGTTGTACAGGTCGTTGCAATATTCAATCAATCGGTAAAGTACAGCAACTTTTTCTGACACGGTCGTCGTCGTCGTCGTCGTCGTCTTCGATGACTGAGCTGTCGCGCTGGCATGTTTTTCAGCGAGGGTGTCTATATGACAGTTCACCGGGCTGAAGGCAGCGAATTTGGTTTGAAGGTTTGCTTGTTTGTGTCTAGCAATTTCTTCATGTTAGAGTGAATTCGGAAGCGCTTCGCCTTCAGCTTTATGGTTCATTAAGTCAAAAGGCCATGTCCGCGCCTGGACATGACAATTTAAGTTTAGTTTTGTTGATACTGGATTTGGAAAGCCTTAGTGATAGGATGAAGTCCTCTTGGTTATTGACCAAACCATGTAGAGAATACCAAGTTGCCGTTCTTGTAGGGATGTAGGGCATTGGCTATGGTAAGTCAGTGGCTTTGTGCGAACTCTAGGTGTCTTAGGTCCCTGTTTAAACTTCCCGAATTCACCTACCGTTCTTGATGGTAACCGTCTGGGGTGATGATGGCGTTCCAGTCGCTGTATGTCCTTTCTCGCGCGCATGTATTCGTTTTCTATATATGTCAGAAAAGTTCTGACATTCAACAGACAAGAAGTCAACATCCTTCTCCCACTTCTGTAACCCTCCTCCAGGAGTAGCAAGAAATGAACTACTCAATTGTTCTTAAAAGTGCACAAAAATACCGTCTCGTGAACAAGATCCATGAAAGCTTGTATTGAAAAATGCTTAAATGATTTGCTCATTGCGAGGTGCTGGTGTGCAGGGCGTTCCGACCTCGCCTCTCGCCGACAGACACGCAGGACGAGGATCAAATTAGTCCTTCAGCATTTATGCTCTCTGCATAAATCGTTTTCTCGGCAAGCTTTTAAAACATTGGAAGAATAAAGTGACTGGAATCTGTGCATTACCAAGACGGATGTGACGAGGACGTGGTGCTCCACGTTTTATAGGCATCTTACGTGAATGTCACGCGGCGTCCTGCTGTCACAGAAAAATACTGCGGAACCTGCCTGTCTCTGTCCTGCTGAATAATTAATTACTCATATTGCTCTACGTGACGTGAAGAGCAGTAGCAAAAAGAAGGAGAGATAAAGAGAAGAAAGCAGCAAGAGTAATGGAATGTCCTCGAATGAGTGCAGGTATAAAATATAATAAATAAGTGAAAGACATGTCCACTCGCACGTGTGTGCGCATGCAAACACACATACCACATGATATTGCTAATAATTTCAAAGTGTTTTATACAGCCTGAACTGTAAGTATCATACAGAAACAAACAAACAAACAGACCCAAACATCAAACACAATTGTATACAGACATATCAACAGGCATAAATACAAGACAGAAAAACATGTCAGCAAAGACCTTCTCCCACCACAAACACAAACACTAACACAAACACAAACACGAACACGAACACAAACACGAACCCAAACACGAACACGAACCCAAACACAAACACAAGCACGAACCCAAACACAAACACGAACCCAAACACAAACATGAACATGAGCACAAACACAAACACTAACACTAACACGAACACTAACACAAACACGAACCCAAACACAAACACGAACCAAACGCAAACACAAACACGAACACAAACACAAACACGAACACAAACACGAACCAAACACAAACACAAACACAAACACATCACTCATGCAGTAAGACATGCTGGAATAGAAATACGGACAAGGAAGGTGAGAAACAAAGAAGGAAAATAAAACTATAACCACTAGAGATACTTGTACATTTTTATCTTTCTACACAAATACTCAAGTGCGATAAGACATGTGCAGATTGTATTCGGCCAGCGCATCTCATCTGCGGGCAATAAAATACTAATTAAAAATATTCGCATATCGATGGTGCTTCACTGCGATGACACGCTGTCCCGAAGGAGCAGAAGGGAAAACACATTCCTCCCCATGAGGCAAAGACGAAGGACAAAGATTCAAAAACAGACTTAATTAAAGGAGGACAGCTCAGCTGCCAGCGAGCTCTGTAAGTTCATCGAGCATGTTCTCTTTGTTTTTAAAGGTTTTCATTGTGTTTTGTTTTCAAACATCTCTTTTCCACAGGGAAAACATTCCGTTTGTTTGTTGCTTTTTTGTTTATTTTTGGGTTTTTTTTCACTAAAGTTTCATTCAAGTTTACTGTCGTCTTTTGTGGTCAGGGATTGCCTGCACAACGTCTCATCAAACCTCCCTCCGTCACCCCCACCGGTTTCGGATCCACCTGCCCTCTTGATGTCCTCCCTGAGAACTTTGCACCTCAGAAACAAGAGTTTGTTCAAAGCCACATGCTTTCAGCCTTAATGAAGGCCCTTAGGGAGAAGAGCTGTTGTAAGAGGTCTGTTATATCAAAACGCGCTCTGGATTTTAGTGGCGGCGGAGTTGAAGGCAGAAGTGATGCGTGAAAAAGGAAACTGCCAGCAAGCCGCGGCCCCTGAAATGGGATAAAAGGGGTTGGGTAGGGCAAGGGGTGAAGATGATGACGGTTGAGCAATATCTGCCAAGGCAGGCAATAAATACGAAAGCGAATGTTTCTCTTCCTCTCACAGAAGTGTTTCCCACCTGGATGTAATTAAAAGACTTGAAGCAGGGGTGGTGGTGGTGGGGTAGCAGCTAATAACCCCGTTACACGCAAATCAAACCATAACGACTTTCTCTTGAAGTTAGGGTTTTGTCCGACCCTACCTCGTGCGCCCTGCAACCGGCGTAATCAAAAGCCAGCAAGGAGTCGCAGAACCCTCCCCATCCTCCCATTCCCCTACACACAAACACCACCAAGCCCTCCACCCCAATCCCTCCTCATTAAAAGATAATACATTATGGGAGAAGAACTCAATTTCTTCCTGCCTCTGACTATGCACGGCTCCATGTGATTCTGTTGCGCAGCACATAATTCATGCCGGAGTTTCGAAAAGTAATTTGCCTGGAGCCGGTCGGCCCACTCCGGTAAATCTCTGCTCCTGGTCACGTGGGCCCGGCGGCTTCCCACGTGACCCAGACGTGAGGCCACGAGTGCTGTGGGGTGCATTGTTCCAGGGTCTGACAACTCAGCAGCCGCAACATTTCTGATATTTTGTCATCAAGGCGAGGGAGTCAGTCTGCTGACAATAAAAGTTCTTAATTTTTTTTTTCAAAGGCGGCTTTTAGTGAAAGCTGTCTGTTGTTTTGAGAATGAGCTCGGAGTTGAGAGTTTTGCCTGCACACGTGTGTTTCTCTGTGCTCTGAATGGCTGAAGGAGACAATGTGTGTGTACTTGCTTGCTTATGAATGTGTGTGAGAGAGTTTCAGAAATAGATAATTAGGTTATGAGATGGTTTACGTATAGTATGAACGGGGCAGGATATAGCGACAGTAAAATTTAACAAAAATCACTAGCATGGCCACTCGCACTTTGACCTACGACATTCTTTCTTAAATGGAAAGAAAACCATTCATCTAGAGTGAAATCTGTAACAAACTGACTAATTCAAAATACAGACATTGTAGCAACATCTAAGCATATTTAATAACGCACATTCAGGGTCGGGTCGGCCATCAGAAATGTGGAGGGAATCTTGGTGAAGGGAGACCATCTGATGGCAAGACGGAAGAAATGTGCGCCCAGGAACATCTAGACTGGTTTGAGAAGAAGGTAAAGGTTAGTTGGTGGTGAAGGGGAAGTGAGAGGATATTGGTGTTTTCCTCATAGCCAGCCTAGCTAAGGATCACAGCACAGCAGTTGGTCCTAATATATACACGTGACACATGCAGAGAAACATAATGATGTGAATAAGTTCTTGACAAGGGACACAACACTTATTCGGGTGGGTCATGTATGCGTGAGTTTTAATGGTAACTGTCTGTGAATATAATACATCGTTAACGGCTACAGGGTTTAGGTAGATGTAAAAATAGCCGTGTGACCTTAGGGTCATAGGGGAGTGAGGTGTTAAAGACTCTTATCTATGGGTCAGATTATTTTGTAAAGGCGGGGGCAATCTTTTCTTCTTCACTGCCTTCTCTCCTTTAAGGAATCAGACATCTATTTCGCAGCTGGGTCAACTGCAAGAAGTATACTGCGTTACACGGGTATCGAACCGGTTCGTGTATGCCTACGGGTTCGCACACCAATTTTATATATTGGCTAGGCCACCCGCTTCTCCCTGACGGCTTGAGAAAAGAGGTTGGAGATCTCGAGGTGTTGTATTTATTATGCTCAAGTTCTCTAGCCTAGATTTTTTATTTTTATTTTGTGAGTTGATGCAGAAAGCGTGATTTTGACATGCGGGATTTCGAATTTTTTTTATTATTATCGAGGAGATTGCAGTGGTTTTGTACAGAAAGACGCCAGTGTTTTTGTTGAGATAAAAAAAAGTAACTCTTCACAAAGGAGATAAAGGCTTTTTTCAGCTATTGGAGTCGATGGATTATTTTCTGAGTAGGATAGCCAGGCCTCCTCTAAATAAGAGTATTAAGGGTCCTTATGGAAAAGGGGGAAAAAAGCAAACACGGGAAAGACAGACTGAGCCGAAGAATAAAAATAAGTGAACAAGAGAAAGGTTTGTTCAAAATAATATCTACCACTGAAAAAAAATCACGGAGGTTTTCTTGTGTGAGTTACTGACGAGTTAAGTGACAGTTGGAGCTGAAAGCTCGATGGAAAAAGAGCAGATGGCTTGTTTGCTGTAGTTTACTTATTTGTTTGTTAACTTGTTTGTTCGTTGGTTTTTGTGTGTGTGTAAGGGGATTGTTTAGTTTTGTTTGTTTGAACCTTTCATTTCAATGGGTTATTATCTTTGTGACGGACAAACAAATGAGAAAAAACTTTCTGATGACAGGGGAAAAAATTATGAAAATAAACAACACGAAAAGAAGTAAAAAAAAGAGAAGTAAAGGAAGAAAAAAGGATAAGAGGACTAAAAAGAGGAAAGAATAAAACTTTAAAAAAATAGAAGGAAGCGACATGTTGACAAGTTTTCCTGTGTGCAGTATTTTTTTTAAAAAATGCCAGAGTAGATGAACAGCTGTTACGTCATTTGTTATTTGGCTTAGATGAACAGCTGTTACGTCACTTGTTATTTGGCTTAGATGAACAGCTGTTACGTCATTTGCTAGTTAGTCCATATGTATGAACAATCGTTACGTCACTTGTGAGTTAGATACATTGCTATTGCCTGCAGGTACCAATGGCTCTTTACTCAAGACCCCTGAGAGGAAGAAGAAAAGAATGGTATGAAGAAAGAAAGAAAGAAAGAGAAAGAAAGAAGTTTCTTTGAGAAAGAGAAGGTTGAAGTGGGGAAGAAACAGAGCTGTTTTCTTCCGTTCTTCTTATGCTGAGTCCCCATAACAAAGCTGTATCCCCAAATAAATCGTGTTTCCGCAACTGATATGAAAGGGGCTGTTGTCAGTGAGTTCCCACGATGCTAATTTTCCTGTCCGGGGAAATATCTGGGAGCTGGCAGGATTTTTCTTTTTATTTGCGAGAAAGAAGCTGGGAAGGCAGGACATGAGTGCCAACAAAGCCCAAGGGTTGTCCGTTTGTCACTCGCACCAGGTTTTGGTGACACTCGCAGATTGATTTTTTTCTCCTGCCATCAGCTTGGCCATAATGAATGGGGGTCTTTCGGGACACTGCTCAAAAGATTCTAGACAAGAGAGACTGGCAGAGAAAATGGGCCAATATTGTAGCGGGCGGCCTTTGCCTTCCACCAGAAGGCGCGGTGTCTCCCACTAGCCCGGGATCCCGAGATGCTGGAGGTTAAAGGGCAGATAATGGACGTGCTCTGCTTGCTCGGGCTTCTTCCTTCTCTCTCTGCCGTTCTTCTCCATCTCATCTATCTCTTGACTCAGTATTTTTTATCTTCTGAAATGGTTCAGAGAGAGAGAGTGGGGTAGGGTGAAGCATTTGCATTTCGGAGCCAAAATGTTTTTACGAGGCATTTTATAAAGTTTGTTTTTTTTTAATGAAGATTGAAGTCAATAAAAATTCAAATTAGACATCAACGAGTCTTTCGCGGATCATTCTCCGTACCTCTGCCTCTACACCCCCTTCCTGATATCTCGCCTCTAATCTTCCCCCCTCCTCTACCTCCCTGCATCACGTGCCTCTGCCTCCAACGCCATCCCGCGGAAAACTTTAGAATTGCGACAAAAGTTCAGAGGACTGATTGTCGGCTGTTTTGAATTATTTATCTGAATTGACAGCAGTGAACTTGCGGCATTTCATGGTTCAGTTGCCCGTGTCAGCTGACTTCTCCTCGCCATTATGAAGCCCACAGTTGTCAGTGGCTAAGTGCAAAGAACGTTAGCGCTGTGCCTTAACGATCCTCAACTCTGGAAGTCGGGGTGGGAGGAGGAAGAGTCATGCAAGGTAGAAGGTCAGAAAGACGAAGAGAAAAGGATCGAGGAAGGTTTTAGAAGGTAGCTTCCCTACGCCTAAAGCGTATTCTGAGTACCTGTAAATTATTCAGCACCCGGCCAGCGATATGTGCATAGTATATAAGCAGTAAGCAGCACATGAAGCTGGCACCTCGCTCTCTTTGAGGACGTCCATGGTAAGGAAATCTATTCTGTCTGTCTGTCTGTCTGCGCGCTTGTCTCTTTATTTCCTTTATTCTTTTTCTTTGGTCGGATAACTGGGCAGGTGATGAGCGGGAACGGTATGGGGGAGTATGGGGAAGTTGGGGGAAGTGGAGTGTTGGGAGGGATTGCGTGACTTGGCGTTACTTTGCGTGACTCGCCAGGTGCGTCAACGAGTCACATTTAATGTGCTGATGACGTAAGCAGGGTGGATGTGAAACAGTCACAATGAGGTGTCCTTGCAACACCCGTCATGACTGCTTTGTTGTCGAAAGGTTAAAGTGGATAAATTGTTGCTTTCAATGATGATGATGATGAGGAGGAGGAGGAGGAGGAGGAAGAAGAAGAAGAGGAGGAGGAGGAGGAGGAGAAAGATGCTAAATAGCGAGATACTATTTTCCCAAATTGTGAAATTAATTAACATATAATCGAGGCTCTTCCTTTGGCTGAAGTCTTCACACTACGAATGTGACACCTGTGTTGCTGAGCTCTTTGATGCGTGGTGGTATTTGCATGCATGTATCCCGAGAACGAAAGACAAGGATTCACTAAGATTTGGGGAAATATCATCTTGATATCTTTAGCAAATCATTAGAAACAAGTGTCTACCCCACGAGGTTGTAGAATTAGACGGATGGTTGGGAACAAGACAAACCTGGTCGGAGGGTCGCCTTACACTGAGGTGTAACGCCGCAGGTTCCAGGAGAGATGGGGGCTAAAAGTATGGCGCGCATGCGCTGTGCACGTCGATGCAAAGTTCAGGTGCGCGCTCCTGTCGCTATTGACTGGTCCGGCGACTGGCAAGACGTGTGACGTGGCGCAGTCTGGCGGTGAGGTGGCCCAAATTGCTCGCTTCTGCTGTCAAAACCACTCTTTTGGAGCGAATCATCGACCGTCGATCAGAAAATCATATGCGGATCTGAAAACTGAGCGAGTGGGAGGAGGTTTGTGTGACGAACGGGAGGGAGGGGACACGATACTAAACTCTGGCACAGGAAGTAGTCGATAGAGGATGTGAGTGTTCGCGGGCAACAGTCGATAGAGGATGTGGGTCTTTTAGGGTTGGACTTCGTTCTCTCTCTCTCCCTTCTTTTTTTCTTCTGTCAGTCACTAAAATGGACAGAAAGGCTTCTTTTTACTGTTGTCGACCTTTGACCTCTTGATACGCTGGCTTAAGTGTCGCATACAAATCCCGTTTGTCTCCAGAACCAGCTGTTATGAATTTACTAACACCATGTAAAACTCCATTTATTTTAACTGAAGTTATCAATTAGTTTTAAGTAGCACTTGAATAAAGTTGAGTTTTTCCCCCTTTGTGTCCGTCAAGCAGCAAACTAACCGCTGAAACTGGCTATGACGTCACTACAATTATCCTCAGGCCGGCAGCTGTAACATGTAGATACTAACTAATTTTCTCTTAATGGCGGACCACTCAGAGAAGTCACATAGGCGTGTCTGTCATTACCAGCCGTAAACACTGTCCTTTCAGGTCTGATTCATCCCGCACTCATCTACTTCTAAACGAGAGGGCGGTGTTGCATCTGGCTCGTTTAAATATTTTCCAGTGACTCCAGTGTACCTTACTAGCCCCCCTCTTACCTTCACTGCCGGTGGTTCGAGTCCAGCGAACCGTGGTCCAGGACGAGTACCTGTCAACAACTCTGTTTCACTCACCTCCAGGAACAACAACTGCGCATGCTCCATTCTCTTTCTGGGGTGTGAAAGTGTGTTTTTAAAATGAGAAAAAAAGCAAAAGTGTCTTCTTCTGTTTCTGCTGTTGCCAACCCCACTGCCTCTCCCCCCACTAAACTCCTCCACACTAGCGGCTTTCTCTGGTGAACGCGTTGTGGGTATCAAGCTAGAGAAGCTTATTACGAAAAAAGGCCACTGGTCCTGGCGCCATTATTAATTCATGTCAATCAGACAGGACCAGACCAGCGTCCGTTTGCAGCCCTGGGCGTCTGCCGCCCCTGGCCATTTCAGTCTGTGTGCTTTCTGAAGTTTTTTACTCGCTCCCTCCGCACGATCTACTTTTGTCTGTCGATCTCTGTCTCTTTACACTTCGTCTTTCAACACAGTGTCCTTTCATCCATCAATATACATGCCAAACACACCCACATACACATACACGAACACAAACACACCCACATACACATACACATACACGAACACACACACACACTCACAAACACACTAATCGAACGACCTAAAGAGCTTGGTAACAAGAGGGCAAGAAGAATGACCAGCAGCCTCTTCAAACGAGTATTTAATTTATCCTTAACATTATAGTTCCCGGGAAACCTCCACAAAAGGCAGAAAAACAAATTTTAAAAAAATAATTGACTTTTTTTCTTGTCATTGTATTTCTTCCCTAAAGTTTCAAGTTATGAGAGAAAATTGGCCGCCACTACACACAGCCGCTGCTCCTGTTGCTATTTTTATTAACCGCTCTATTTCCTTAATTGCCAGGCAGTTGCAAAGGCTCGTTCCAGAGGGCTGTGACTCAGCCGTTAAGAAAAATATGTTGCAGGCAGGATGAAAATTGCGGTGTAGGCATGCCGATGTTGGCCTGCAAACAGACATTCCGCGAATTAGCAGGAGCGAGCGAATATGAAGTATTTGTCTTCCTCGCGTCGTGCAGAGAGGTTTGCAGCATGAAATTCATGCCGTTTGTGGATGTTGTTGGTTGTTAAAAGCATCTCTCTTACCATCCCTCAGGCTTTTAGAGAGAAGAGGAATGAGTTATCCATGCTCCTGATCTGCTAATAGACACACAGGGAGAGAGAGAAACAGAGGGGGATCCCTGCGGTTAGTCTTAATTTTGTATTAAAAAAAAAAAAAAAGGTTGATTCAAAAGTGTTTTTTCGTATTCGCCAGAAAGCTTTCCCACTTTCATGGTTCACACTGCATACATTTCGCACACAAGAGATGTGGCTGATGTCTATAAAATGTCCACGAGACTACAACTCTGCTCTCTGCTCAAACTACTGTAGCCACTAACAGTCAATGGCGGAATTGTAACCAATGTATAGTATTTTATATAAAATAATAGCTTGTTACGTGTTTACATTGTTCTTTAGCTTAATTTCCTTTCTTTTCTTGCCTTTTCGTAAAATATGCATGGATTGTTTCAGTTACAGACTATTTACTACAGGAAATAGAAATCAACAGCAAAAACAACAACATATGTGTGTGTGTGTCTGTTTTGAGGATTATTTTGGGATTTACACGTGTTCTATGGAATAAAACACTTTGAAAAATTGTGATGTAATATAATTTGCTAAAAATACTTCAAATCGTTCAGCAAACATACTTTGTTCCTGTAGTATCAGTCCTACTTAACAGATCCAACCTCAGCCGAGGTTCTCGAGCACTCGGAGCGCTCCAGGCCAGAAGGTTCTTTAACATGTCCTGGTCTACTTTTCGTCGTGCTGAGAGCGTCTCGTGAGGATGAGAGGAGATGAAAGGAAAGAAAAGAAAGAAAAAAAGATGTGGTCCTGGAATCCCATTACAGCAATACCTTACATTTATTCCAGCAAGGTGTATTGTCCTCTGTCCATAGAGGACCTTGAACCTGATCCCGAGAATGGCCGTGTTATGCATCCTATGGAAGTAACTCTAATGCTTCATCTTCGATTTTCTCAGATTCATATTGCACTTTCCTACACGAACACCGTCATTTTCTAAATAATGACATGTTCCCGGCAACAGCAGTGATAAAAGTGTGTGTGTGTCGGAGGTGGGGATATTTGGTCCCTCCCCTCCCTTAAGCCCTACATCCAGTCCAGGCACATGGTATTCGTTTGGTTGGTTCTATCCATAAAATGGTGAAAGGTAGACAAATACATTTGCTGGTTGGTTTCACGGTCTGTAATTAATGCCAGACATTCATTTCGGTCATCATTTGGACATAAGCTAACCTTCAGCAGCATAAAACCAACTAGACCATCATTTATTTCACAAACAACCAGAGTGTGTATGTGTGTGTGTCGGTGTTGATTGGGATGGACAGAGTGCAGAGATGAGGGAAATAATAAGTTCCACTGGGGAGAGGAGAATGCTGTATTTCCAGCAGATGTTACACCGATTGAGCTGAAAGCGTATACGACTACTCACGAGGCTATTTTAAGTAACCGTTATGGCTGCTCCTAGGTTGCGTGAACACAGTTCCGGGAAAATCATGAATAAACTGGTGCATTAAAAAAAAATAGACCAATATTTCTTTAAGAAAGCCAGTCTTTATTAGACTCTTTTTAGGAAAATATATTATTTCTTTCTCTTTTGTACTGTAGCTAATTTTAGAAATTTTGGTTTTTGGCTTTCAACCCATAAGTCGTCGTCTGCCACCAAGTCTGAAAATAAAATCCACATGAGATCTTTATGGTATAAATATATTAAAGACGAACGACTTCACTACTCTGTCTCTCTGATTATGACAGTGTGTGATTGCTTGTGTGTGTGTATGTGCATGCTTGCTTGTGTGTGCGTTCGTGTGTGTGTGTATAGATATAAAAGGACCGCCATTTTGAAATATGAGGCGAAGAGAGAGGGGAGGAGAGAGAATGAGACAGAGACAGACGCGTGTTACCAATCAGAATTTAACCATGCATTGTTATCTTCAGCCCCTGTTGTCTTTGTGAAATTAGCCCCCACTTTCCAGTCTACAAAAACTCTCTGCCCACATTCATGTCTCCCTCGCGCAAAACCATAAATCGACCGAACGTTTGACTTTTCGCATTCCGTGCATGTACAGCTGGACAATTTGTCTTTTCTAATGGCGACAGAAAGGTCAGTGCAATAAAGTGTGACAAACAGGTCAACGTATCCCTTACAGATTAGCTTATTACTCCAAACAGACCAATGTTCTTCAGTCAGGTCATCGAAGAAGAGTGTTGCGGTTGACCCTCAATTGGCAGCATCTCAGATCTGCTGCTGCTGCTGCTGCTGCTGCTGCTGCTGTTCACCGAGTCGACAGGGACAGCGAGGGCTTCGGAGACTAACGATGCATGCAGCTTCTGGTGCTCCGATAAGGACTGGCCTTAAAACAGCTTCTGGACCGTCATGTCAGGCAGCAAAGAGGAGAAGAATGGAAGGATTTTGATGCCAGCGATAATAATAATAGCCTTTTATGGAAGCGAGCGAGGATATTTGAAAAAAAAGAGAGGCAGAGTTGTCCATGGAACTACAGAACGTCACCCATGAAGTCAATTCGGCAAGATTTCGCGAAAACAAATAAAAATAAGGAAAGTAAAATAAGTAAAAATGTGATTTTCGGTTTTTTATCCTCTCCTCGCCCCCGCTCCCAAAGTCCCTGCCACTGCACCACTCACTGACGGACTGACTGGCTCATTGTGTGTCAGCGCCCATGCGTGGCCGTGGACGTTGTCAGTGACGTATGGAGCGGCCGGTGAGCAGTCTCATTCACAGATTAGCGGGAAACTGGTCTCCGGGGGGGCCGAGGAAGATTTGTTGTCGGGTTCAGACTCGCAGCCATCGGTTTCCACGAGGGCAGGAGCGCGGTGACGCCAGCGCGGTGAGGATGGTTACGGCAGGCTCCGGCCCCGAGATAAGCTCGGTTATATCTTGACCAGGAACACCCATCAGTCCGTGCTCTCATCTGGCCAAACTTTACTCCCTTTTTTCGCCAGCTTCCAGGTCCCTTATGAAGCCTCTTCTAGAGCTGCAAGATCCAATCACGAAATTAAAGACCATTCATTGCACTCTAGTGTCTACTCAAATAAGCATCCACCCAGAGAGACAGAAGGACATACTCTCTATCTCTCACACACAAAGAAAAATAAAACCAACAAACAAAAACAATTCAAACCCTTGTCACATGGTTAGCGATCATCATTTATGGATCTCGTTATTTTTCTACCCACGTCCAGTCATTCTCCATTATCTTATCTTTCTAATTATCACTTAAGACGTATTGCTCTCCAATGTTTTTCTTGGCTGATTGTTTCTAATGTGACTTGCTCTGGGTATGAGTGAGAGACAATGTTGAACATTAGGTTAGGAGCTTGATGATGTTTTTTATTATTTACACAAAGAAGAAGAGTCATCGTCTTCATCATCACCACCATCATCATCGCGCTAAATGATGTCAAGCATATTCGAGGTAATGAGAGCGGCGGTTTAAGAAGGTAGCAACGAAACAGAGAGAATCGCCATGGTGGAAAATAATCATAGTTGATTGACTGTGTGGTTCCCATTAGGACACATTTCAACTTTCTAGAACACTATCAGGGATATAAAAGTATGAGCCATTTTGGTTTAAAAATTTGATTAGAAATATAAAACTTTCGGTTTAAAAGTGTTTCAATTATCTGCGCATGACACCAGTCCATCGCCTTTGGCGATGTCACATGATCCAAGTACACCTGCCTTTGTCTCCAGGCCTTGACGAGATGGTTTAAAACATCCTAGCTGCAATTTAACATTGACACAAACCAATCTTCTCCATGTCCAGACGCCAAAAGCCAAACATTTTGTCAGCAGCACCTTTTTTTCTTTCTTTCTTTCTTTTTTTTTTGCAGCAATTTCATGGGTCTGAGATTAAACGTCTGCAAAAATTCTTTCATCTTATATCGCCGTCTGACGAGGTATGTGTTGAGATTTGAAACAAATAACGGTCAAGTAAATGTCTTTTAGAAACTCTTCGAAATGAAATAAATATCTGAGCAAAACAGAAATGTTAACTTTGAATGAAGAAAAAAAAAGACGACGAAATTAAGATGAATTTAAATTGAAATGTTGGGGCTTTTAAGAAACGAACAATTATTGTATGTTATGCAATACATTCATTTTTTTCATCTCCGTTTATTAAACTGTGTCCTCCACCTTTCTTTTTATTACCTATGACACTGGAGGACGTGGTAGTCGCCAGGTAAAAGTGCTTTCAGGTGTTTAATCAACACAGAATGGATACTCAAAAATTCGTTGTGCTAAGAAGCAAAGAACTTAGATAGTGGGTGGAGCGGAGGTCTGTTGACACCCAGTAATGTGGATGTGCCTACCCTGGGTGTGTGCATGAGCAATAATTTACGACCAGTCTGTATTCGGTAATTGCTTCCACTAGTCTACACCGACTGACACCTTGATTTATGCCTTAGTTACTGACACATCGAGAGTTGCCATCAGCCAAACTACCCTCCACGATAGTGTACCCGTGTGTTTAATCTAACAAAATATTCAAAATGAAGAAATCGAAGAAAAACTTGTTAGGTTTAAATGACGGGTTCTTCCTCAGCACCATTTTCATAAGATATGATTCATCATTAGCAGATAGATTATAAGGAAAGAATAAATATGACCCAAAAATGATTTCAGGGAAAAGATTGCTAGAGCAGTTTATCACAACTAGAGAACTGTATACTTACATTATCGAGTTGCGTGGCCTTTGTGTTTGGCCTTTATAACAACTTTCAGCTTTATCTTGCCTGCCAGACCTGTGAATGATTTACGACAACTACAACCACAGTGTCGGTGCTCACGGTGCTCCTACACTCAGGACAATTTTTATGTCGCATTTCTCACCTTTAACATTCTCCTCAGCTACTTCGGGATGACGGGGTGGGAGAGGAGGAAACCCGGGCTACACAAGATTCCGCCAGTCAAAGTGACACGTATGAGGGTAGAAGTTAAAAACCATCACCTGAGAAAGGGCTGATGTTACCTGTTAAAGGTGGTTCATATGCTCGGTGGCACTAAGCCGCACAGTCTGGTAACAACCATCATGCGCAGTGCGATCATCCGGGTAACCCTGACAGCACGTGTTCGCACTGCATCACATCGGCGCCAGCTCGCAGATGAAGAGGTTTCACAAACGCGTCGAACGGAATAGGAGTTGTCAGCTGACCTTGTTTGAACCACGGAGATAGGGAACTGAGCCTGCAGCTTCAAACTCTAAGCCCGTGGTACGAGTCCGTGAAGTGTGTTCGCCCTTCTTTCTCAGACATACCCGTTGTGGGTCCCTCCGCTGCGTGGAAAGCCAAGACGAATTAAGATTTCCTGCAGGGAGGGAAGCCATTGGAGGAGGGGGGCTATGTTGTTAGACTTCTTCCGGTCATGCTTAGCTTCTAGATGGAGGGTAGAAGTCTGGGTTAAACACAGTGTGTGTTGTACTGCGATTTGAGAGGCTTGCGAAAGAAGAAGAGGAACCGCGGGGTCAAAATTGTGAATGCTGGACCCCTGGGATGGAACACCTCTCCACTCTTCGTCCTCCTTTCCTCTTCCCCTCCTTCCATGTCTTCCTATATATATATATCCACACATATATTTATCTAGAAAGTATATATGTTTATCTTTATCCTGTCTAGCAAGCTGGTTACCTTGCGCTTTTGAGTCACTGCACCGAGCTTAGCAGAAAATATTGTTTTCCTGCCATCCTCGAGACAAACGCCTGCAAACAAATCAACACGCACAGAAAGAGGCTTGACTGTGTCCATGAACCCTGTTCTTCAATTGGTTGCACCCTTAACAAAAGGTACATTTCTGATCTCTTTGCACTTTGAGAATCAAAGGGAGTTAAAGTTAATCACTCAACTATTAGAAAATCGAGCGCTGCGCTCAGTTAGTGATTTTAGTGTTGTTTCGCCCTCTTGTCACCTTTAAGGATGTAGATCCTTCAAGTGGATGTAGGTGACCTATTTCGAAAGCTCTATGATTGGGTGTGGGTGCTCCTGTAGAATGATTGGAGGGGTGGAGGCGGGTGGCGCAGGGTCAACAAAGGTCACTTCACATCAGACCAATCACCGCTTTGCGAGGTGCCAGCTCATTGCAGCTGCTGATGAGAAACTGCTTCTGTGCACTGAGGTGTTGCTCAGACAGGAAGCTTTGATTGTTTGAACTGATGTGATTGATGAATGGATTAGGTAAAATCCCAGGCTTCTAAAGAAATCAATCAACAGATAAGACTCCTGAACGATTTTGCGACAGAATGTTGAGGATGAGATACATTGCGAAGAAATCACTAAGTTTATTTATTTTTGATGATGGAATTCTTAATAGGGTTCGAGAAATCAGCAGATCGAAAGATATCCTGGAGATAGATAAAAGTTTTTCTTCCTATCGGTAAGACAGGGCTAATCCTTGTTTATCTTTCCGAACTATCAGCAAGTAAAAGAACAAAATCTTTTACGGTCATTGGTCTCTTTTCCTTCCTTCACCGTGTTTCACATCCATTCCACTCACCTACTGTTTCTGACTATTAATGGTTATCAGAATTTTTTAATCTTTTCAAACAGCCTTCTTATCATTTACACAGACAGAGCAGACATCTAATCCGATGCCGACAAAGAGGACATCTCCCTGCTCTGGGTGGTGGAGAGATCGCCCACAAAACCGATTTTTTTCCCTTCAGCATCTCAGAGAAGCAAGCCTTCGGAAGGATCACGTGGTGACCTCGACAACGACGAGAGGGAAACCTTACTTTCAATCATTCACTCGAAAAAAGAAAATAAAAAACTGAATCCTTAGTAATGGTTGTACCTAACAATGCTACAAAAGTACAAAGGATGCTTCCTTGTGTTTATTTTTTCTTTTTTTCCCCCCTTTCCCTACGATAGACAAAAAAAAAAAACTACACTACAGCGTTTGCTTTAAACTCCTATGACAAATAAAAAATAAGGACACATAAATTGACAGTAGTGGAGCCGTCTGGTAATCCTAAAACTGTTGGCTAACCAGCTAACAAGTTTGCTTTGACAGGAAAGTGCTTCTACCGAGAGATGATATCGCACTCTAATGGGAGATAGGACGGGAAGAAACCTGGCGAACCCTATAAAATCCCCGAGGGCCAGCCCTGCCAATAGGAATCAGTGTCCACAGACGCTCACTAAAAATGTGTGTGGCTGCTCCTTCTATGTCACACTTGTAAGTAATAGCCTCGAAAATCGAGTATCTTTGCTAAGGGTCGTACTTAGGGTCGTTTTATTTCTTGATGATAGAAATGCATGAAATTTAAAGGTATTGGTATGATGGTTTTGTACAGATGATGGCCATTTCGCTCCGTAATCAATGACTCTTCCTGAAAGGTGTGACTGAGAATTGCTTATAAAATAAAAGAACAAAAATAACAAAAGAAAGAAAACACACACAGACAGGTTTCAAATGCAATACTTCTCAAACAAGTGCTGTTTCCAGGAGACCACTGAAAAACCCACCATACTAAGGCTTCATGTTTGTTTGTTGTTGTTAATTTTTTCCAATTTTTCGATGGAATGATTGAAGACAAGGTTTCGCACAGTGTGGCGTATCAAGATCGCTGACATCCCACTTCCAAAGGTTTCCTTCACTGGGACGTTGAGAAGAAAACAGTCCAGAAAGCCCAGCCAGTGGCAAGACCCGAGACCTGTGGTCAGCAAAGGCCCCGAGTGTAAACAGGACGAGCTGCGAGGCACAGGGCGTGAAAAACTAAAAAAATGGGCAAAACATTCTCGCGAGACTAACCGAGGAGAAGCAAAGCTAACAGCGGTTTAATTTTCTGCGGCTGCGATTGTCCCCGTGGACTCGTGTAGTAAAATCGGAAATGATTAAGATGTATGGGTCCGAGTATAAATTGTCACTGCAGATAAACTATTCCGCTTGGCTTTGGAATGGAACTCCCAACGGAGAGATCGTTTTCTTGGAGACCATTAACAAAGATTCGCTTTCTTTGCCAGATGATCAAAACGGTTCAAAGACCATATTTCCTGACTAAAGCGGCTGTGGGAGCGATTAACTCGCGGGTGAGGGTCGTCTGAGAGAGGTAGGACGAAAGAAGATTGGCCAGAATAGGTGAGACAGAGACCTATAAGAAAAAAAATTAGTGATGAAGATGTGGAAGGAGTAAAGATAAGTCAAGAAACTGGGAAGAAGATTTTTAATAAATTTGTCCTCCTGTATACAAATACTCCAGAGCCCCAGCAAAGATTCCATATCTATACAAAGTGTCCTCCCGGACTTGTAACAAAGCCATCTTCATCACCTAGTGGTTACCTCTTTAGCACGAAGATGTCTGGGAAACAAGAATCGTGGAGGTTGAAGATTTTATGGGGATAAAAACAAGGGACAAAAAAAGGCATAAACGAAAGATGAACAAAGGATTCGTGACAGAACAGACGACTTAATGTTGGCGATAAGTAGTTTGCTGACACTCTCAGTTCGTCTTTGACGATCACTCACACACTTTCTTGAAGGTACGAACTAATGTCTGTATATGTCCGTGGTGAAGGCATCTCTCGAGTCTGCAGGCTGTTCTTGAACTTAACGGAACGGTCTTCACCAAACTCTGAACATTCAGACTGGCACGCAAGCAAAGGTTTGCTGTCTTCGAGTTCTTCTTAAGTCAGTCGTTAACATGAGGATAAGGGCTGCCTTAGAGTCTGAAATACGATGAAGGGTCTCTCTTTCGTGTTTGATGATGACATCCACTCATAATTCCAGGGGTCGAAGGTGGCGATTCCAGTTCTAGACTAGAGAGCTACCCAAGTGTCACCGTTACAATGGCGTCTCGGTGGCAGTATACTTCCACATCTCGTGGTAAGCAAACCAAAGGAACTGAATCCCTGGTACAGAAGAGTGGGGAGAGAGAGAGAGATTTCAAGTCCAGTCGTTATTCAAAACTCAGCGATGGGGAAAAAAATCATTCCTCGACATAAGAGAAAAATCATCGAATAAAGGTGAAGCAACATTTACTTTTTGAAGACTTACTGTGTGTCCACTCAATCTCCGGTGTCCACCAGATGGTTGAAAACATCAAACCTGCACATTGTAAACAAACAGCGGATGCTGACATGACCATGTTAAATTAATTGTTCTGCTATAACTAAGATAAACAAATTTGTCTGCTGTGTTGTTACCATTCTAATCCATGTGTGTAGGGGTCTGTGTGCGCGCGCGTGCGATAGCCTGCGTGTTAACAGTATCCGCCATTTCTTTCTTCATACCGAATACTCTTTTTTTTATTTACTTTTTCATTGCTTTTTTTTTAATTTACAGTCTTCTCTGCGCTGGCCTGCCCAAAGGCGGGTGATAAATTTTGAATGATGTCAGCCACGTTTTGAAATACAGTTAGCGTTTGTCAATTTTCCTCTCTGTTTTCTCCCAAATCGAAAGGTTTTTCTTTTATCTGTGGGTAAATAAACTTTTGTGTCGCGTCTAAACAATAAACGTTTGTCATAAATATAAAATCTACATCTATCCTCTGTCCAGACAACTGTCGCCTGCAGCTTGGTGTTGGTTGCTGAGTGTCTGCGAAAAGCGTGCACGCCATAGTAAGAATTATATCGCTCATGTAATATTGAATACAGCCTCCGTTACGGGAGAAGTGGCGGAACTGGGAACGGTAGCGGCTGTCGAGAGAGAAACAAAAGGCAAATAAAACAAAACAAAAGAAAAAAAAACCCGTTGGGCGGTCACGTTCAGGTCACGCTCATTCCCAGCTCCTGCTGAGTGAGTCATCCCCCCTTTTGCAGACGTGAAGGTGAAAAAGCTGTGGTCGTTGTGTCACACAATAAATGGCTCGCTGGGATCGAAAAATGGTGTTCTCCTGTGTTTCAACGGGAGACCCGTGTTGCAAATGTAGTTGCAGCCCCTATTATCTCCCCGTCATTCTTTGTTGCGGCCCTTGCAGGGTTCTGTAGCTCGGCAAACGTGGCGACGAGTGCTGGACTGTCAATCGTTGAGGCATTATGCCTTGCACGCAGGTCCTTGTTTTGACACAAAATCCAAAAAACTTGTGAATTTGCACACGAGTTTACTTTCAGGGGAAATTTTTTAAAGGTCTTTTTAAGAAAAAGAAAAACTTCAATCGATGTCCTATACAAGGAAATTGCCACAATCGCATGTAGTTAAGGGTGTGGACACAAGAGTTACACACCAATGGCATAAAGAAATAGCGGGATGAAGAGAGAACGCCAGGTGAATATTGAACACCTTAAAGAACGGTCTCGGGTATGTAAATGGGTGGACATAGACTCAGCAAGTGGAAGCAGAGGGGAGAAGGGGGATGAAGGGTTGGGGTGGATTGTCAGTCTAAGTGAAAGTCTTTAAACATCAGGTTCACGGACGTGGCACTCTGAATTTCTTGCTGGATCGGCATGAACAAAAGCTTTTGTGTTCTGAAAGTGAAAGGAGAAGAGGTCGTCGCTGTGTCCCTTTGAGTAGAAGTAGTCTAGTTCTATTCTACAATATTTTAAAAGTGTGACACCATTTTCTCTTCAAACAGTAACTCACACAGAGAAATGAACTTTAACACAGGCATGTGCCAGAATCTCCACTGAAACGCTTTGCTCGTCAAGATAATGCACATACCACAAGAAAAAAAGAGAATGAGAAATAGAAAGACAGCAACACGCTCTGTCCGAGGAAATGCAAAAACGAATTGGAACTATATATTATGAAGGATATCAAGTTAAATATTTGTAGTCAAACCAAATCGCAATAGTTAAGTTCTCGTTCGGATCCAAAGACAGCAACATCGTGGGGGATGTGGGGGAGGGATAAATCATTGCCAAAATAAAGCAATTAGTGCGTGACGGATGGCCATGGTTGTAAGCAGGCGAAGAAGTGGCCGCAGGAGGAACACAACAGAGCAGAAGAAATTGATGGCTTCTGGACGCTGTTCTTCTGGGCACAGATTGTCGGTGGACTTAGGTTCATGCGCGACCGGACACGAGACAAAAGGTGAAGGATGATTGGACAAGACGAATACTTTCCAGCTTCTTGGAGAGGACGAAATTTGCTGGAAACGTAGCGAGGGCCGTGCGGAGACCGGACCAGGGAGGCTGCGGACAAAAGAGGGTGGGACAGCGCAGGTGTTGGAATCAGATGCAAGATTAATGAGGATAATCGCATTGTTGCAGATTAGCGGCGGACGAGACAAGAAGGTGGATGGCCGAGAGAACGAGAGAAAACGATCTCTTACACATTACCTGGGTGTTGGTTGGTAAGGGCATAGTCAGAACGCTGACCCAGTCTCCGGTAAGGGATCGGGAGAAAGAGGGTGGAGGTGTTAAGAAAGCCCAAACAAAGGTACCAAACCAACTGACCCCCTAAAAGGATCAGACGAACGATTACGGGGTCAGCTTGTCCGGGAAAGGCGGCCACCAACGGCTCCTGTCAGAAATGCGGACAACCTGGAGTATTGTGACCGGAGGACTGCTTTTGTTGCAGGTAAGGACCTCGGACATCAGTCTTCATGTGTCGGTCATTAGCTGACTGGGTAGATCAAACGCGGACAAAATACTTTGATCTATTACATCTGTCACCACTGCAACGTCTCACTCCACTCGCGCGGCCCCTTTCACGGGTCAAGCGTGATGGATGGCCCTCCCTCGTTACTACGGCCTCGAAGTGAAAAGATTAGCCCTCCTGTGCTGGCTCAAAAGCTGCAAAATGGCCACGCTGATTCGGGTCTGATGGATGATATGGAGGTAGGGGGGAACCTCAATGCAAAACGAAGAAAAACGTTTAGAACATGGGCATGATCCGCGTCCAGGAAGTATTTTTCTGTGGGGCAGAGAACAAGCATGTCAGTGAGCCGAGCTCATCCCATCGTGACGTCACTAGCATGACAGTCACGTATTGTTGTCAATCGTCTCCAGCCGTTGATTGGTTTTTAAAGAGGGAAATTCAACGAGTGTTTTTTTTTTATCGCCTTGGACGTGAACCTGGGTTATCAGATGAAAACCTAAGTGACCTGGCGTGTGGTTTTTTTTTTCACCTAGAGGGAGCCAACTACCTGTCCGTTACCGATCAAAAGGATTCAACTGTCTTGAAAATTACAAGTGTAAACACTTAAAATAGGGACGAAGATTCATTTAGTTTTCTCCCCCTAATGGATCCCCATTTTTTAATTCTCCTACTTCCTTTCCTAAAGTCCTTCTAAACAATTTGGCCAAATGGACAAGTGAGTCTTACCCGGGGATCCAGTAGTTAGAGAGGTTAAAGTCTCCGTTGACAAGTTCGAAGAATTTCCGGAAACCCAAGCAGCTCTCGACCCAATGACCCAGGTAACCACCATTGTTATTATGTGCACACACACCCTGCGACTGCACCTACACATGACCCTCATTTCCCCCGCGCCCCCGGCTTTGCTCGTTCGTGACCACTCCGTGACCCCGGAGATGTGAATGATTGGTTAATTCGAGAGCATGCTATGAGGACGAACCTCTCAGCCTCATTAAGCTCTCAAGCCGCTCACGGTAACCTGGCTCACGCTGGTTTCAACTAATCAACTAATCAGACCGAGCGACACTGGCTGCAAATTGCACTCAGCTAATCAAAACAAGTGACGCATCCACTCTTTCGTATAGACATGTATTCTTTGACACCCTAAGGGCCAAGCTGCACAGGAACTACGTATGTCAAAGGACATCGTCTATGAGAAAAAGCATGAGAAAGAGAGAATGTATGTGTGTGAGTGCTGGATTTTCAATTTATAACTTGTAGAATTTTGCAATTTTAGGGTCACACACTTGTAACCTATGTAGGAGCTCTGCTACTTGTTGTTGACGATTTAAAAGTGTGTGCCACACAGAAACATTACTATCATCACGCATCGAAACAACAGGAACAATTTCAGTAGCAGCCATCATAGTAGGACATCTTTACTTACATTAACTTTTATTCACAAAGCAAATGCATCTTCTTTCTTGCTGTATCACACCTTGGACACCTTCAGCTGGCATCTGGGATAATAATAAAAAAGCATACAGTGAGTCAAGTTTTATTTATTTTTCTTTCTGTTTAAGAACGACGAACGCTGACGTGGCGGAGAGCGAGGCAATCGTGCATCATGTATCGACAGCCGCACGTGTAAGACATCGCATGTTGTAAATCTGCTTCGTCAGAACCTTGATGCTGCTCTTGACATGCTTGGTGTCTCTACACCTCCACCGCCGCAGCTGCTTTCTCTGGTGACATTTAATACGAGGCTTGCCAGATACTCTGTCGTCAGGATGGTCATCGATCAACGCGAATCACGAAGACAGCCATCAAACATTGAGAGAGGGGGAAACAAAGCCGCTCATCATTGGTCTTCGATGCTTCCGTAAAGTTCACAGAGGACTGTTTTGCAGTCTTTTTGGCAAGTATGTAATCTCCTCTCCCAAACCCTCCTCCCCGTGGAGCCTCCATCCTTCCTTTCCTCCCGTTCTCCGTCCTGGACGACGTGGCTTTTGCAGCTGGCGCTCAGATCCTTTCATGGAATTCCGCGGAGCTCTTTGAATCTTTGAATTGCTTCGGTTGATCACTACTTGTCAATTATGTGTTAAGATCACACCCTTACCAACCGTCAAAGAGCTCGGCGGATGTTTTTATGAACACTGCTGTCGTTTGGCTTACATTTGTTGAGGGCGCTGACGACGATGAAACATTTAAGGGGAAGTAAACACATATTCCAGTTTTTCGAGGTTAAAGGTTAACACGAGTGCAAAATTATTTTTAGCAACAGGCTTAATTCGTGATAAAGTACTTGCAAAGTCCGTTCAGAAATATTTATTGTAGACGAGAGAAGTCATTCCACGCTCTCAGCTATAACAGAACACGATGCCAGCCATTGTGGGGCTCCACAAAAGGGAGATGGAGGCAAAAGGACATATACGTGTACACGTTTGAGCCGATCGCCTACATGAGGTCAGAGTAACAGCATCAGAACCCCACGGCTCAAACTAGCGGGTTCGATTCCCGTGTAACGCAGTGTACTTCTTCTCATCTGTGGAGTAGGTACCTTACTCTTTACTCCGCTGGGGGAGGTAAGGCGGCCATGAAGAGGAGATTGGCACCACCCTCCCAAATGCTGCCCCGAAATAAGTTTAGTGCTTTAACAACTCGATGACAGAAAGGTTCGGGACCGACCTTTGTAGTTGACTCACTATTTGTGAAACGATTATGAAACTCCTTCGCCTTTTCGCTCTCTCCCCTTCCTCTCCTCTGCCTTTCTCTTACCCGCTCCTACCTTGTTTCATCACCGGCTTCTCTTGCGGTGAATTCGATGCCATTTCTCACCTTAGTGAAGGTTGGGGATCTTGAAATCCGGTCTTTCGTACCCTTACCCCCTAGTCCTGGCTGTTTCCCCTTTCCTGGCTGTTTCCCAGATGTGATTTGAGAGATAAGGAGACTGGCAGTGTGCCTCATCCTGTGAACTTCTTACGTTTCATTTGTCCAGCGAAGACATGTCCGGGGTTCGAGTCACATGTTCCATCCACTGACAGAGAAATCCGTCACCTGCTTGAGACACTTTGAAATTTTGATGTTTGTTCTTTGTCGTCCGGGTGCCAAGATACTACGATAGATAAAGTGATCAAATATTGAACAAGCAATTCGAAATCAATCACACAGATCCTCTAGAAGTCTTAACTACAAATATTAAATTTGTTCTAAGCAACTTTTGCAACATGTTATATTGTTTTGCTCCATGGGACAAAGATTATAAACACACACCCGACAAACATATCCTATCTACCCTGACCCTGTAAAACACGTCCAAACATTTACAAAACCTTTCTCCTCAGACTGACAGTCGAGTCAAACCCAACTTGAATTTGTGGCATCATGGGAGAATAGAGTGGGGTGGGTGCTGACTACCTCCCCTTTCCTCCACCCTCTCCATTGACCGGTTCTCACTTGCCAGTGACAGTCGGCACCTTTGTCACGAATTTTGCTGACTCGTGTGCCAAGAGACACTTGTGGAGAAGGCTCTAATTATTCGGTCAATACGCAGTTTTCGTGTTGGAGAAACACTGTGCGACTTTTCGGTTCCATCGACATCGCCTCCCCCTTGCACGCGCCGTCATTAGTGCCAGTGTTTGTGTGATGCTTCTCTCATCAGCGGCAGGTGACAGTGTCTCCCACGACAAGACTGCCAACATCAACACGAACGAGTGAAAAAAGTTCATAACCCCATTTAAAGCCATCTTACCATCCGTTTTTTTTTCTTTCTTCCCTCTTCTGTTACAATCTTTCATTATATTTTTTCCTTTTTTGACTTCTGTCGTTTTTCTTTCATTTTTTCCTGATGTTTATTAATTTTTTGTTGTTGATTCATTTACTCCTTTTTTTTTTACATTTTTCCTATTCTTCTTTCCTTTTTATTTCTTATGTTCTTTCCGTGCATTTGTTATTCTTCCTTTCTTTCCTTCTGTCTATCTTTTAGGCCTGCTGTCATATCTCAACTCCAAGATCTGCTCTTCATTTGGAGAAACACCAAATCCGCAGATGATGTTTGAAGTCATCTGCTTTCTGTTAACCGTCAAGAGACGAGAGCAGCACTCACTTCAAGAACGAGGTTAGACAGACCATCAGTCTTCACCAGCCTCTCAAAATACCCATGATGCCGTTCGCACGTCCTGGACCCCAGCGAGCTGTCAGCAGGCTCTCACACTTTACAGATGTGACCCCTGGACAACAAAAATGTTGAGGTTGTTGACGTTTTTCTCATGCCGCATTTCTCTATCCGCTCATTATATCCAGTTAATAAGTTTATCTTCCAGCTTTCCATTTTTTTAAGTGCCTTTGCTTGTACCGGAAATGATTCAGTTTGTCGAACATCTTCACACAACGACAAATGTTATGTAATATTCTCACGATTTTTTCACAGTTCACATGACAACCATTTTCAGTTTCTTAGCTTATGAAAAAGCCAACCCGAGTCACAAATGAAATTAGCTCACAGTTGCTGCCAAGCTAACAGAACACAGCGTTGCACTTAATTTGACACAAGAATTATTTTTATTAAAGCACCTGAGATTCTAACAACTGATGTTGGTAAACGCCTCACGAATGAGAGAGTTTCGGGTATACGCTAATGAGGAGCTACCCAATCAACAAACAGTGGTTTAAGCTTACATGAACGTGTGTACACTTCTCTTTCTCTCCCTCCGCTGCCCATAAAGAAACTATGGTGAACTCACAATTTCTCCTTGTGTTGTGATAGTTGGTTTTGATGTCGTCCACGTGTGACCACCCCCCTCATAACTGAGTTAACTGGCGTGTTACAGTCACCGCGGGGTCAACACACTCTCCCTTCTCTCCCTCTCTCTTGCCAGAGGATTTTTTTTTTAGAGCACAGTGAGATGGTCAGTTTGACCTTTACCCTCGACATACTCAACAATTTTAACAGCTGTCATTCACATTCCTGCTAACTACAAATTAAGTCTGAGTCATGAACTGTGGAAACAGGAAATGGAATAAAACTGCATTTTAATGAAAACATTTTTAATTTTAATTTTAGTTTTTACACATTTGCAGAGTACCCCAATCAAGAATGCGATGAAACCAGACGAACAGCTGTTACCTAGGTAGCACTTACTTAAGGCAAGTGTGGGAACTGCTCCAGCGCCTAGCGTCGCTCCGTGCATCCGGGCCCTGTACACTAGCGACGACTGCTAATCTTAGCGGCGCGTCGTAAGACCACACCATTCTTTCCAGAGATTGTAATTTGAACGGAGTTATTTTTGTTTCTAAACTAGACAGTTAAGAAATGTTTCAGGAAATGAAGGTGTTTATCACGTGCAACATCTCGAAAAAAAAAAAGTTGAAGGCCAGAAATCAATATTACATTTTTTATCGCCATCGTCGATGACTTCACAGTCACTAGTAACCATGTGTGTGTGTGTTCGTGTCTGTATGTAGTTATGTGCACATGGTACAATCATTATGGTTTGTTGCTGTCTGTTCTCTGTGTATGATCTATGATGCACAGTTCGTGCGCGATGTCGTCTGGAAGCTGGAAGCGCCACGGCCGCCATAGTTCTTCCAAAAAAAGAAAAAAGGAAAATGACAAAGCACATAGAGGTTTGCTACTTAAGGTTTGATATCTTTCTTTTTGCAGACTTTATTGCAAACTCTTTTTCATCACCAAACGACAGAATTTGACAACAATTCAAGAAGAAAAATTAATAAACAAAATGTTACGTGTTGTCAATCTGTTGCAAAACAATACAAACAGTCCACAGATTGATGAATTTAAACTCCAAAATGTCATTTCTCTCTTGAAAAATGTATGCAGCTGTTTGTTAAAAAAAGCCGGACATTATAGAAGATATCTAAGAAAGTGAATGGCTTCGGAAGATGGAATGGAAAGTGAAAAGCATCAATGAAGTGGCTTTGGTGGAAGGGATTTGTTATTGTTGAAGTTGTGGCGGCGAGACAGGATTTGGCGAGGTGGAAACGAAGAGAAGGGGAGGGAATGAGGGTAATCCTTGTGGCGGTGAGTGATACAAATCGGGGAGTAAGCTCTAGGACTGTTCTTTTTTCTTTTTTTTTAACCGTAGAAAGCTTTAAGTAAGCACATGCACGCCTATTTCATCGCTCAATGGATTCACTCTACCTCCCTGCTGCTTGGAAATTGTCCAGCAGTGTCCCAGTTCCCATTCACCTTTTGGTTGACAGGCAGCAACGAGTACTTGTCAATGGCATTTTTTCGACTCCACCCCAACGGCTGAGTTTTATCCACGATTTTGTTTATTTTGTATACCAACAGTTGTCACAGTAACCACGAGGCTCAATAACTCATCAGATTCTCTTCCATAGGAGACTTCACTGGGAGTCTAACACTCAAACTGTCGCGAAGAAGGCTCAACGGCGTCTCTTCCTTCTCCAAAAGCTGGTCTTTCTCTGTCTCCCAGAGATTCTTCAGTTCTTTTATAGATTGTACATGGAGAACCTCCTGTCCTCGTTTATCTGTTTTTACAACAGTTTACCGATGAAGGACAAGAGCAGCTTACATCGTGTTGCATCCACCTGCTCCAATGTCATGTCCTGTCGGGAGAAGTTTTCCACCTCTCATCACCCCGCCGATTCTGTGGACCTGACTTCAGAACCAACAGACTGAGGCTGTCCTTCGAATGTTACTGAGTGCAAATGAATGCAGTTGTCTGAAACAAAAATGCAGGAGTCTGTTTGGCGGGTATTGATATGCTATGATATTGTTTTGCGGTTTCATATCAACCTCTGATTGCCCTCTGGGATAAGTAAAGTTGTATCTTACCTTAAATACATAAAAACTGATTCCAACCTGTACTACGTGTGAGTTCGTGCGCCTGTGTGAGAGACTTGATCGTTGCTAAATGTGCATGTCTTGTTAAGATGGTGGTGCTGCCTGTTTTTCTTTTTAAATTTCAGAAAAAAACCTGGAGATGAAGAAGATCTATTGTGAGCCGGTAAGAGCATTAAAGGAGGAAGCAAGATTTTTGAAGATGAGCTTAGCGGATGGGCTTAAACCTTTTTTATTTTCACTTTGTGGGCAAAGAAGCATTTTTGATGTCATTTGCTGAATGTCAGTAAACATGGGATGTGTTTTACGTTGATCTTGATATAATGCTAGTTTGTTTTTTTTTAAATCCTATCCTATTGTATTGTTTAGAAGTGTTTTATTTACAATTTCGCTAAATGTTGTCTGTTGAAAAATAAGAGATTTTGTTTGCTTGAAATTAACCAAGTGACTGAAGCACATTCACACACACACATACACAGAATTATTGTCACAAAAATAAAACCTTCTTATAGAAAAAATTACATTACACTTTTATTTACTTGGTTGGCTAATAAGCCCGTGGGTTCGAGATGAAACAGGAAAAATAGTCAATATCACGAAATAATAATAATTTTCAACATTTTTTTACATGGCAGCTGTGAATAAAAATTTAATTTTTCTTTCCTTAATTGTTTGAAAAATCCCTTCAACTGACAGACCACGAAGTGAGTCATTTGGCTTAAGTGTGTTTTTTTACTTTTCAAAACTCTGTTTTGCCTGCATGTACATGTGTTTCTCCACCCTTTAATAACAATAATAAGGCTGTTGATCTATTATAAATGCAACGACAGAGAAATTTATTTTTGTAAAATGTAAAAGTGAATGGAAGATGCTTTATACTTGAGACATTATTACTGTCAACGGTTATAAAAAGTAAACGAGAATTCAACTTGCGTGACCTTGTCACGAACGGTGGTTACATTGTTTGGAGAAATAAGATTACTTTATCTTCTTCCACATTCTCTTCACCAGAGACAACAAATGAGTCATCTTCTGAATAAAAACTTTTCACATTTTGCATTCTCCACTCATCCTGCTCCACACTCGCGCCTAAGAGCTTGTCCACACGCAGACAACTTCAGCCCCTGGCATCAGGTTCTGTTGGATTCAACGATTCACAACACTTCGAACCGCGAAAACTTTGTTTCCCGTGATTGAAGGCACTAAGTCCCTGCTATTCTCTCAGGCAACAACTGAAGATGCGTTGACACAACGCGCGAGCAAAACGGTTTTTCGCGATGTCCGGGGTAGACGTCTAGCCGGTCCTCCACCTGTGTAACTCCGTGGGTTGGACCCTGACCCCACAAAACAGACAGGTTGACAGTAGCACATCTCAGGTAAAAAGTAAAGAAAGCAGGAACATGGCTTGGAAGTATGATGCCTACATGAGAATCAAGGACATGTATAGGTGGACTGCTGTCTGTCTGCCAAGACCAGCGCTTAGCCTCTTGCGAAGTTCTCCGCTGTTAGTCTCGGCTAGCCTAAACAAAGAGTGTGACAAAACCGGAAGCTTTGTAGTCTCCTGCCTCGATTTAGAAGTTAACTGGAAAAAAATCGTCTGCCAACAGTCCATTAATACAAGTTCATAATGAGCATGATGAACCTGCAATTTTGTCATAAGTTGAAGTTTGCACACGGATACACTCTTCCCAACCCGTGTACAAAACTTGGAGTACAACAATGCTAGCAATGACGAATAACAAATTTCTGCGAGTGATAGGCTGAATTGTTTTCAATTTTTTCTTTTTTTCTTTTTTGGTCCAGTGTTTATTTTTTTAAATAATTAATTTGAGAACGCTGTGAAATTCAAAAATACAGTTTAGCATTCAGATCACCGGTAGTTTCCAGTCCAAGCGATTTGAGCCAAACGGTTTAGCATTCTGACCAGCAGGTGCCAGGTTTACAACAAACCTGTGGGACCTTGTCGAGCACGAGCTATGGTACACCACTCAGCAGCTCTAGCACAGATTGAATCTCGCGGGCGGCGTATTATGACTCGCAATGATCATTAGTAATGTGACGTTAACTTACTTTCCTCGGCGGTAGATGAGATTATTCTTCGTCGCCCAGCCTCGTACGGCGCGCGCGCTGGATGCCACTTAGCGGTGATGGAGTGTGACAGGCCAACAGCCACCTGCCAATCACAGGCTCGTGCCCTGCACACGTCATCAGCATGTCACCCGGAAGCTGCTGGAGGCGATCGAAATCCTTGCGTTGGAAGCGGCACTCGGCTGGACAAACATCGGACATGTGGAGCCGGCTCAGGCTACAGGCTTGCAGGAGATGCATGACTAGGAATGTAGGCCGATTAATTGAGGTATGTGCATGCAATGATAGATGAAGGTAAGTGTGAAAGACCACTGAGCCTGGCATTGACAGGATATAGCAACACAAGAAATTTTTTTTTAATATAAGTAAGTGTTAAAAGGCCACAAAAATCTGCCGATGGTCATTATCACAACAAAATGAGGAGTAGAAGGGATAAGACCAATAATAAGAGAAGAGGTGGACATTGAAACGCACACAGATGTTCTCTCTCACACACACACACACAGACACACTCACACTCACACTCACACACACACAACTGGCATTGGCAAGCAAACTCACTCACTCATCTCTCTTACTCATCCTAAGCCTACACTGGCACTAAGGCGCTCTGTGGGTGATGAAGCAGTACTTACATGGCAATGATAGATCTGTCAAGAGAACACTGGGTAAGACGTGTCGTTGCTAGGCAGCTTTATGCTTTATCAACTTCCTGCAGGCAGCCACCAATAAAGACATTACTTTGCTTGCAGAACGAAGGCTCACGAGGTGCGACCAGATCCCCTGGGAGTTACTTCCCCGCTGTTCACGGTATTGTTTACCTTTCAGCCATTTCATTCATCCTCACACTTCAAGAAACACTTGCTGCGAAAGCACTCCAGCTTAAAAAAAATTCTAGTACAATTCACTCTACTGATTTCATAAAGTTGCATGACATGTCAGGGAGAGATGAAAGTAGAGAGAGAGAGAAGGAGACAGAAGGAGACAGAAGCACAGAAGAGAATAGAACCAAAAGTAAAGAATTCCTCACCTGCGCTGGTTCGGAAATATCGTTGGAAGGATTTCACTGGCCCAGACGACAAGAAATACATCTCTTTTAAGAGGGAATGTTGTCTGAGCTTTGCAGGACAGAGGGAGACCTTCGTGCAGCAAGAAATAGAGAAATCTTCCTTTGATGTCTGAAGAAGCAATTATGAACCAGTAGTGAGACTGAATGCAGACCATAACAGACATACAGACATACCCCACTTAAGCATACATTAATGTCTTCTGTACCCAGAAGTGATGAAATGGTTTGTCAGGACAGTAGATGACAAAATTACATAGGATCCTCCCCTTCTTGATACTGATTATCTTTTAATTAATCAGCTATAGATGGTTGTTTCTATATAACTCGCGGAGAAAGAATAAACGATCATTTCTTGAAGGCAATAAAAAAAGTAATTTTCAATAGAAGACGACTGATTTAAAGAAATCATCCAGTGCCGAAAAGGTGTTAAGACGAGAGATAGAAGACCAAAAAAACAAAACAAAAAAACAAAAAAAAAAAAAAATGAGGTGGCGGTCATATAGAGAAAAGACACCCGACCATACAAACCTGGATTGTGATGTTTAGTCATCGTACAATTCTCGTTTGAAATAGCTTTCTACTAAAAAAATAACAAACAAACCCTCAGCGTCCTTGCCAGCTTTTCACCACAAACGAACTGCAGACTTTCAAAAAAGTTTGTTTGAACTATGTTGCCATTAGAAATTAATTAGACAACAAACCAATGAAGGCTTGGCAAGGTGCACATAGATTACCACAGGAGTTTGGCAGCCTGCGACTTCTCTCTGGCCTGCACATTCTTGGCTGCTGCTGCTGCTGCTGCTGCAAGGTGAGCGTGTGGCGCGTGCATGACGAGAGCCTTATGGCGGGGAGGGTGGGATGGGGAGGTAATGTGAGCCTGATTTGAGGTCACTCATCGAGCTGGGAGTGGGAGGGGCAGGCAGATGATCGATTCCTTCGTTTCCTCCACTGACAGGCGCGTAATCTCAGTTAATCTCTTCGCTAAGTAGATAAGAAATTTCCCAAAGTTCATCGTCAGGTCAGAGGGCGAGCAAGAGTAACGAAAATAGAACAATGAAGGCGATCGTTCAAAAACAATGTAATGTCGTGAGAAATGGAGGCACTGATGAAAAGCAACAAGTGAATGGGTTCTAGTAATTTAACGAGGAAATGGGTTGTCTTTTCTTTCTTTCTCATTTTTTTTCCTTTCGCTCATTCATTCTTTCTTTCCTTTTTCTTCATTTTTTTGTTCTTTTTTCTCTCTGTTAAATTTCTTTAATCCATCATATCTGTCTTTTTCCTTGTCCTCTTTCTATTCTTGTTCTGTTATCATCGTCTTTCTTTTTCTTCCAAATTTAGAAATCTTCATTGAAGAACAAGGAATCTTTTTAAAAAGTTCTTTCCTGATTTGTTCACGTTCTATTTTGGATTCTAATTTACTTTTAAACCACTAGATTTCAATTTCATGTTTTATTTCTTTCTGGACAAAAAGCTTACTACAAGCTCTAAATTGTCTTTAAGCAGAATACTAAATGTCTTCTGGTCTAGTCTATTGAGACTGATGGCTGCAGATCTTTTAGTTACTGGAAAATTACAGTTTTTCCCAGCCAGGTCATTTTTTTGTTCTTTTTTCTAGAAGATAAATATTCTTTTACTAAAGATATTACTTGTCTGCATTACTGTGTTCTTAATGTGTACCAGACTTGGCTCCATTTCACGGTGACTCAGTACTTTTAAAGATGTTACTGTAAGTATGACTACAGCACAATATTATATATTACCATAATTATCACATTATGCAAAAAATGTATTAACATTTTTTTACATAAAATTTGGAACTATTTAGCAGAAAAAAATCACTATTGATAGTTTTGCTTTGAGACAAGCACGCGTACGCACGCACACAGAGAAAAGCAGATGTCTGCGCTTCATCGTTATTCCGGTCCAGGGACTCTAAAAGCATACCCTACCCTCGCCACGAACTTTTTTCCCCTTAATCACGAAACGGAGATGGTCTTTAATTATAGTCGGGATTTTTTAACTTGGGAATTGCTCTATCCATGGGTCGTCGGGACGTGAGTGGCTCGTTAAGGACACGTAAATCGTCGTCACCGATGTAAGCTGTCCTCGTAAGCTTCCCATCACGATTAAGGGGGAGGAATTATTGTAGAGGTAGGACTCTCCGTCTCGGTTTAAAGACCTAGCTCACGTGTTCATTCAGAAAGTGGAATTAACGTATCAAAACGGACATGCTAATAAGATTGCCCTCCCTGTGTCGGGGGTAAAAAGCAAGCAAAATGACTGCATGGTGCTCTGCAAGGCATCCCGCTGGCTCCAGCGTGGATAGCTTTTTATCTTGGCTTTGTTACTGTTTTGTTTTAGCTGTGGTAGACTTTTTAGTGAGGTAAACGTTGGACATCAGGGAGAAATTTCCAAGGTTTTTTTTTTTTCTTCAGCGAGGCTAGCTTTCCTACGCTCATTCATTCATTGGTACCTGTTGATGTGAATATGTGAACACTCCATGTACCAGTGGATGTTCATTCTCTCAGCTTGATGGTTGGTTCTGCTCTAGAAACAAACATTTCTCTGTCCCCATCCCTGAAGCTTGCTGACGAGGCGCGCTGTCGTTGCTCATCCGATGGGAGGCTAGTTAGTGGAAGTGAAGCGGCATAGACGTCTGTAAATTTGTCATCGTCCTCTCGTTAATGAAATACACGCACGCTGTTGGGAGAACGATGGGTGAACTGCTGTATAATCTGACCATGGGTTACATCAAATTGATAAATGCATATTAAACTGCCTCAGTAAGGTATGACTCGTTTCTGTTAAAAAATAAAAATCGTCTGTTTTTCACATATTTTCTGAAATATTTTTGTTAAAATCCCTTTACTATCTGATTCCTGTGACTGGGCCTTATATCAGTCATGCGTGAAGACAGGTGTAAAGAAAGAGAAAAGAAAAAAATGAGGAGAAGGGGATGACCAAAAAAAAAAAAACCAACCAAACAAACAAAAACCAAAAAGAAATTATAGTAGGGTCTCGCAATGGCATGATGGTGTCTAAGTAGAGCAGTATTTTTCCTACTGTCGTCGGTAGCTCTAGGACAGGGAGGCCGGTGTGTCTGGTCTCAAATTATGTTCTTGTGCCTTCAGGAGTTACGCAGCCTGACAGTTATGTGCCCTCGATGGAGTCCTCGTCGCCGTAAACCTGCCACGTGGGACAGTCTCGCGAGAACGTGCGAGAGGAGCAGGAGGCGGAAACAAATGGAAGATCCGCGCCGTGACTCATGGTGGACAGCAAACATCGACCTCTTCTGGAAAAGGACGGCGCGGAGACACCAATGGGAAAGCAGAGGTCAGCGATGGCCAGCTGGGTGTCGTGAACTTAGTTTAGGTGTGGGTGACAGATCGTAATTATGACACGGTCAAGAACATGTTCATTTAAGGCGCACGCGTTAACCCCTGAGAAGGGACGTGAAACAACAAAAATGTCATCAACATTGAAAAATATGAACGAGGGTGTATGTGTGAGTGAACGCACACTCACGAGAAAGATAAAGGAAGGGGCTTATGGTTTGTGCCCGAGAAAAGGAAAGAATGTAAAATGGAATGAAAAAATGAAAAAAATGGACAAACAAACTTTTAAGGAAGAACAGGCAAACAAAACGGATAGACCCTCAGACACAGGGACCACACTTGCACTACTCGACACCAGCCCGACATTTTGCATTCATCTCGCTCAGCCTTGGGCAGGTTTCCAGACCAAATCGTCATCGAGGATTACATTTCGCGGAAGCACACATCGCCAGCTCACAGCTAGACCGTAAACACAGGCGGGCCGGGAGATGGGGCGCGAAGTAAACAGCGCATGATTGCGCTACTCAAGCCGGAGGAGAGAAGAGGGCTTGATGAATTGTTTGCATTAAACGACGCACCACCATTTCAAAGCCATGTTTAATGGGAAATAAACAACTTTCAAGGAAAACTGGACCGGGTGCCGACTGACACTCCACAGACTGACAGACGTTTCAAGGGGAAAATCATTTTCTGTCAGTCAGGATAAGCGGTGTGAGTGGCCTTCTGGTCCAGAGAACCCAAGAGTGTCGCAAAGGAAAAGGAAACTATTATATTCGACCGTCTAGACTAGGAGGTCGTAATTCATAAGCGAATTTACACTTAGGACACTCAGACTTTTAGTTTTTTGATGCATTCTATTTTTGCTGGAAGTTTCTAGTGACACGTGATGTCTTGTTGCTATGGATTTGGTTGCCATGTGTTGAATAAAACAACGAGTTCTATCATACTACATCTGAGTCATCCGCCAGGTCGCTGTCTCCTCTTATCAGCTTTTCTCGATCACGTGTCACAGAAAACAGCCTTCATCAAGGTGGCTGACTGCTGTAGCTACGGCCTCCGACAACTGCTACGTCAATTTTTCTTCCACAAGAAGGTGATATACATCACGTAATTGCTTTTGTGCGCATGTCATTGTGTTCCTCACTTCTTCCTCAGGATGCGCCTTCCGATAGGATTTTCTTTGAAGAAAAAGAGATAATTTTCCAGCTTTCTCGCACGAAGCTGTTAATTTCCCTAGACACAATTTTTCCACTTTCCGTAGATTTGTCAGTCACACCCTTTCTGCACTCCTTCTCTATGTCATCCGTTTACAAGGCCAGACAAGACTGAAATATATTTATGAACGCTGATAAGTCAAGGTTCACACACTCGGCAAACTGTCTTCGGTGTGTTTCTGTGGGCATTACTCTGGTATGTCTGTTATTTTAAGATTTTTTCCTTTTCAACTTGACAAGACACGACTGGTGGAAATTCCTGACTCCTGAATGCAGAACTTGAAGGCCAAACAGATATAAGGCTCATTGCTTTGACACCATTTAAGTGATGGAAATAGCAGAATGCAGACAACGGAAGATGAGGGACAGACAGACAGAGAGAGAAAAATGTTCTTTTACTAGTTTCTCTTACAAATCGCAAACTTCCGTCAGTATAAGAAACCCCAAGAACGGAGGAGATAAATTATGTCTGCCTCACAAACAAAAAAAGAAAAAAAAAAAGACGATGCTCAGCATCCATATAACTGTGTTAATTTTTAATATCTTGTCTGCAATGTCATACTGAATCTTTCTCCACTGCAACGAACTCGCGGGTAAGGTTTCAAGATTAATGAAGCTTCAAAAAGAATATGAGGAACAAATTACCTCCTTCTTTTTCTCTCACGCAGGGTTTCTTTCTTCTATCGCTTCGGATTACATTTACATTCCCTTCCTCTAATCATGATCTCGTAATCCTTAAAGTAGTTGTTATCCTCGAATTAAGTTCCAAACTGTTGCCTCACGTGGTTCTAACGACCCTGCGGAGATAACGTTTCCCTCCCTTAAAGCAGATCTGGAAACGCCATCAGAGACCTTGGACCCTCCGTAAGGCTCGTCGCGAGAGAGTCGACTGTTGGAGGCGATAACAGATGAGGTAGCGGGGCGTCCGCCACGCATCGCTGCACAGGCTTCTGGCGAGCACAGGGCGTCACGCTCAGTGAGTATGAGCCGCCAGAAACCTTCCATGAAATGAGTTCTTGAGGAGAGAAGTAAAAGTGGTGCGTGATTTCACTCCACGCTTGAATAAGTTGGCCTGCAGGAAAGTATTCAGGCTGCACGCTTGAAGTGAAACCTCGAACATTTTTAAGACATTAAAAAAAATAATAAAAAGGTAGATGAAAAATTCAGTGTTCTTGCGTACAAGAATTATCTTGTTCCAGAACGACTTCTGCTATTAAAAAACACACACACACCAAAAAAAAAAATACTTTGTATTTTTGCAAGGCAAATGTTATGTATGTTAGAACTACTTGTGTTAAAACCATAAAGTGTGCAACCAAACTGTGCATGTTACAACAACTTTATCTCATCCAAACCGAAACCTTGCCCCCAATCTGCCTCCTTGTGCCGGGAGTGACAGGGGTAGACGACTTGGCTGACCTGGAGCTGAGGTCACCACCCCGGTTACTAGGTAGCTTACTAGAGGGTCGGTCCCTCCTGCCCCGGTGATGACCGACAGATATTTGCGATCATGAGACGAGAACAAGGGCCATCTGGACGGCCTTGCACGTGCCACTGACTCATCGCCGTGTTCTGTTGAGCCTGAGCTGCTGAACCTTTGAACCCATTTTGTAATGGCTTCAGGGTTTTAAACCAGTAGTATGCAGCACTCAACCATTTCTTGTAGTCAGCTGGTTCATTTTTTTGAGAGATATATTTATATACCCCTGTAAAGCCGTGTCATAGAAAGCTTACCGTTGTGAGCAAGAAGTTCGTTGACAAGAGAATGATAAAACTTTGACTGCAAGAAGAAGAAGAAAGAATGAGGTGAACCAAAGATTGAGGCAAAACAGAATGTAGCTGATGGCGTCAGATAAATAAGTATATAAATGGTTTAGGGAATCTAAGAGCTGAATAGAAAGTTCATACACAGTTGACTATCTATTCCAGCTTCACAATAATAACAATGAAGGGTAGGAGGAGGTTGGAGGTGATAATGATAGTTATGGTGATGATGATGTCATCTCTGAACCCTCTTTGAGAATAATCTGATGAACTGGTGAAATAAAACTTCCACACTAACATGACGACTGCATATTTTTAATAAGATTTCCCTGGAATGGTGTGGCTAGAACCACCAGCATGATCGTTCCAGGTAAAAAGCACTCTGACAACAAGTGTCGGCGAGTCTTTGTCCTGCGCCATGACGCCGGCACTATGCTGGCCGCCATTATGGGAAGCAGTTGAATCCGTTACCAGGTCGGCGGTTCTTTGGTTTCGAGGGCCACGCTACCGGCGTTCCTTTGAACATGGCCACTACTGCTACTGGCTTTTTTGTGTCAGAGCTGCCAATTCCAGGGCTTCGGTGTCGCGCAGGAAATGAAAAGGCCTTGAGATCAGCGCCGATGGAGGGATAGTCCAGGCTGCCAGCAGATAAGCCTGGCACGCACGAATTTACGGAGGCCGCCGCACGTGCAGCACAGTCCGGGCTTTGTCGGTCTCTGGCTTTAGAGACTGTTCGTTAGCATGGCGCTACAAGCAAATTAGAAGCGGAGGACGATCTTATCCCTCCAAGCGTGCATGTTCTGGGAGGGTCCCAAGTGTTGTAGTAAATAACTAGCCAGGAGTTCAGGAGCTTCTCGTAGGGGACATAACGGTGCAGAACTTTCCAGAAGCGAAGGACTAGGCCACGTTACAATACCTACTCCTAAGTCTTCTTCTTGTGTCTCCCCAACCAATGCTGGGTAACAACCATCGTCTGTACACCAAACTTCCCCTCTTTCCTTTCTCCCACCCCATGCTGTGGTCGGAATCACCGACAGCAAGGTTGGAAAATAAAGGCGCCGGTTATATTTCAACCGACGGCGAAAACTACTCAGCGTGTATCGTCTGCCACCTGTCGGGGTCAGAAACCCAGACTGATGTATCATTAAGAATTAATATTAGAGATCGTAGTATTCATCTATAATCTGTATAAACACCTACTTTCCGCAGTGACCTGTGCTGTGACAACATCATTAAGTTAGAAATGTCATCGGTTGTCACTCTTCTCCGTGGATGAATATTAAAAGTATTCTGACCATTCCAATGAATCTGATAACCAAAGTAGAGGATGGGCGAGCCGGCCTTTGTCGTTCTTTGTCAGACCTCTTGCAAATCCACGGGGTTTATCTTATCCTCTCCAAATTTGGTGTGGATAATCTCTTCGCCGTTGGGGTCGTTAGGGAATATGCTTTTCGTGTTTATTCTCTCTATTCTGGTGTTGATGGTTCAAAATAAAATAAAGTTACTCAGAGCCAATTGTGATGTACCTCTACTACTAAGGGAAAACTTGAACAAACACATGTTTAAGATGGTACCAATGTGAGAGAGAGAAGAGTGAGGGGGAGAGAAAAAACATCAAGAATGTCGTGTGGCGGCAGCTGTTATCTTCCCTTTTTACCGGTAACAGTAGGCGGTGTTTCTCGCCTCACCCTTCCCTTTGATCAGCTCCGCGTGAATGCGCTCTGCTCCGACACAACATCTCGCGCGCAACAAACGAATGAAGCACTGTTGTTTGCTGCTGAAAGATGAACTTCGGGACCCTGACTTACCTGGAGCGCAATGATATACGATAATTTTCTTGAAGGCCGATGTATTTTGTACTTTACACAGAAAAACGTACACTCAAAATGTTTTGTAGTACCCACAAGAACCTAACAAGGGGGCTAACAATATATTTTGTTGCCCCCCTCTCTTCCTGGTTTCTTCTCCACCGGAGTTGAGGTCTACACAACGAAGTAAATGTAGTCTGCTGGACCGTAAAGGGCCGCTACTCTCATGTCGGTGATCTCCCTTACGCGGCCAGACGTGTTATTTTGATGCCGATGCCAGCGAGTGTAATTCTGACAGAAGCGGCCGCCCGGTGCCGTGGATTCAAACAACAGCTGCTGCTGCTGCTACTGCAGCGTGGGTAACAGGGTGAAACGGAAGCGGTGATAACCCCCGCGACACAAAGTCTAATGACGCGGCGTAAAAACGAAACAGATGTCTCGTCATTAATGGCCAGATGTAGTTGCGCGCCCCCTTGCGTGGTAAGAAGCCGTGCTCCAATGGCCGGCGACAGCAGCAGCAGCAGCAGCAGCATTCAGTCCAGTGTGTGTATGCACCGCGTTGCACCGTTGCCGAGAGCAACGTGACATCTGTTCAGTCAGCTCGCCCTGCGTCGCCTAAGATTGTCAATAATACTCGTAAACATGTCAGTAGTAAGCATTGACAGTTGCCACATCAGAGTCTGCTAATTCTTCTTTTATTATCTATTATTTTTTTTTAAGGGAGCGTAGCATAGTCACGTGACACGTCTCGCTTCTGAATGTCTTCTCATCACAACTATTCTCCGCAGTAGCGACAGTGCTGCAAACTACTGTCAGGGAAATTACACAAGTAGCAGTAAGAAAAACAACTTTGGGTTTCTTAATTAATTAATAAAAAACAACAACTTAGAACTGATGAGCTCCATCTGCTGATGATAAGAAGCTGCAGCTTGAAGAGACAAGACCAACTTCGTCATCCGAGGTAACAGCGGCTTGTGTTATGTGAACAAAGGACAGCTGCTGGGAAAGTTGATTTCTAGAGAAGTGGTACAGACTGAACAGCTGTGCGATCATCCTTACATAATGCAGAAAAAAAGGAGTTTCAAAGAAATGTTGCGCAAACACACGTGGCAGCTATTGTCAAGTGACAAGGGGAGGAGGGAGAGAAAAAGAGAATCTGAATATTTAAAGTAAAGCCATGATGCCTTCTCCGATCAGGATCGACAGGTGTCAACTTAAAACTAAACTAGAACAGCTCAGAAGCTGAAAATAATAAAATATTGTATCTCAATTCTATGTAAATATTTCTCTATTATGTCTGAATATAAAATAGGAATTTCATCTTTACTTTCTTTCCTTACTTTGACAGCATGATAATGTTGCTTAATTCTGTCTTCTGGTCTTCTGATCAGAATGTTTATAGCTTTTGTTTAGAAAAAAGGTAAGTTGATTGTGATTGCTGGCTTGATGCATATTTCTGTATCCGGGAATATCACACAGACTATATCACACACGCACGCACACACGCAGCCCATCACCACCCTGTCGATACAAGCCAGTGCCGTGTTGTCAAGGGATGCTGTATCTGATGGCTTTACTCAATCAGACCACTTGCTGCCAGTCCGCCTCTCAGAGTTGCAGTTAAATACTTTCCTGATGACGGTGCCTTGGCATGTGCAGCCCCCTGTCCTCCCGAATTCCCTGCGACACGACTGCTGCTGCTGCTGCTGGCGGCTACAGCGGGCACGTGACCCGCTTCAGATCGCAGCACGAGCGTCTGGCATCAAGCAGGGCGGCGGGGAAGGCGCAGGAAGCGATCCATTACGTAGATCACAAAAGGCTGCGACCTCCAAATGGCTGCCTAAATATTTGGCCTGGCAAAAGACGATGTGCAGCGACAATAATTTCCGGGCATGCGCTATAACGCGTTTCCGGAGAGCTGACCTTATTAGCAAAATTCTTTGCTAAGTCATTTATTTGCTTCGGGAGACAAAAAATGGGAATCGGAGTCTACAGACCCTCAGTGTCTGTGGCTTGGGATCAAAAGACGACCACGTGGGCAGACTGTAACCGTTTGAATATGGGTTACACTGGTTGTGTTGCCCTCGGCTACCAGACCAGACCTATGACACGTGTCTCGTTGGCAAATGAAAAAAGTTAAAACGTGTTTGAATTTGCTGAGCGGGATTTTGTTATATCGACAAGATACAATGACCGAAATGTCTTTGATTTTTTTTTCTCCAGTTAATCGAACATTACCGATTGCTTACTAAACAGAAGCCGATAGTTAAATAGTTAGATGCTGAGAAGCAGTAAGCAAAATACACCTTCTTCTTGTCCTGTCGAGCTTTGTTTCGGATCCCATAGACGAGTGTATGGGCAATGATCTATCTACCTTGCCTGCTTTTTGACAGCACATCTCTTTTGCCCCTTCATGAGACAGTACCGTGAGCCAGTTTCAATCTCAATCCCCCTTATTTTTACTACCAAGATTTTTTTTCTCGAAGCTATTCCGAGCTTCCAATGGGAATAAAAGCCAGACTGTTCCAGACTGTTCCATCTTTGCCACACGGACCGTCTCCTTCTGAGCAGGGGCTGGCAACTCCGCCTGGTTGCGATGCACATTCGCTAATTGCCCAGCTAAGCATTTTATCATTAGGGGAGGGCACTCTGCGATACTGGATTCAATGTTACCTCCCACTCTGCACAACGTCGAGAAAAGAAACTACACTCAGCAAGAGTACCCGAGAAGAGAGAGAGGGGGGAGAGATGGGGAGGGAGACAGAAGACGTCACTAGAGCTCCCCCTGGTTTTCGCGTTTTTACAGCCGCACGTGCGAGGACCAGATGGATGCTGATAGCGCACGTCTGCTACGAGCCCGACTGAACCTAACTGAGATGAGACCCTGGCTAACGGTCCACACGAGCCAGCGTGACAGGATGTACCTTTCTGGGCGACGAGAGGGATTGCAGGAAGGTCTGGAGGACGTGGATGCTAGACTTCTCTTCATTGGTACAGTCCAGCAGGTTGGGTAAACAAATACACACTTCATACTGAATAAGCCTGCGTCTGTGATTAACTCCAGACCGGCTTTTACGATCTGAAAGAAGTTACATCTTCTGAAGTGAGCTGCAACCATTATGCTAGACTCGTTAAATATTAACCGTCCAGCTGCGAAGTCCAACGAATAAAGAATCTTGAGAAAAAAAAAAACCGAATGTAGCTTGCTCTCGATGCAGAGCTTTTTTTTTAATGAAGAAAAGGTTCTTGCTGAAAGAGGAAACATCTCTTCTCTGAAACACTGCATATAAACAAATCATACCTCTTTGTTTTTTTCTCTGGGGGACTCTGGACAATTTTGGCCCACATGAAAAGACTGTTTGGAGTAAGAGGAATGACCTCGGTGAACCAGCCATCAGTTTTGTCCACGCAATGTCTGATCTTGGTTTACACTCACGTTAATGCCTTTTCGTTCTCAGTATCATGCACAAGACTGAAGGCTTCTGAAAAGTAATGAGATCCATCTGAACTCACCTGTACATTGCAAATAAATTTAAAAAAACTCATCAATGAAGTGATAATTGTTTCATTTCTAAGATGCATTTTTATTTATGGCGAAGTTTTCCTGTAAACTGGACGTAGTGAGTGAATGCGAGAAAAAATGTTGCAAAATTAACTTAGTTTTGTAAATAAAACCTAAAGGTGTGATTCAACTTCTTTAAAGGTTTTCTATTTTCAATCATATTTTTTCCCACACAAAACTTTTTCTCTCAGGATACACCACATACACATCCGAATCGAACTACAATAAACCTCACAAACATCTCCTCCGTTTGACGGACAACAAAAGGACACCCAGGTGTTATGCCTGACATGTTTGTCTAGTGGTAATCGTTGCTTGAATAATAGATATTATATTGCATTAGTGTCATGGCACGTATTACATGCATGTTTATTTACATGCATATTACAAATCCATGAATGTTGATAATCACGAACTAATCGTCACCCATCTTTCATCGCAAATACTCTTTGTAGCTGACAATGTATCTTCAAAACAACTTTCACAATCCATGTATTGAACACCATTTACAAACACAGCAAGTTTTCCAACGATAGGACAATACAGCTGAGTAGAGAAGTATCTAGTTAAACATCGTCTCTGTCCACGAAAGGCACAGCCAAGCGGGGCTCGTCCGTTGGTACAAATACTGATGAAGGTTTTCCTCCCAATTCCAAAGAGTGACCCCGGCCGGCGGCCCGAGACAAATTAATGTCAGCGGTGCTTGGTCAGTCTCATGGCAGGAGCGCAGGCATGACTATGCAAACGAGACTACCAGCAACTAAGTGCCATCAGGACCGGAAAACCCCGGCCGGTCAGTGGTTACAATCTTGGAGGACCATGACAAGCAGGAGAGTGTGAAAAAGGGAGACGGAGACATAACCCTAATCGGCTTTGGTTTGGAGACTATTTAGCTTATATCAATAAGAAAGAAAGAAGGAAGGAAAAGAGAGAAAGGAAGGATCGTTACAGATTATTCTGGCTTTCCCTATCATGCATATCAAGAGGATGCTTTTTACGTAGAACAAATAAAGCGATGCATTGCACAGTCGCTGTAGCTCGTTGCCAAGGCCACGACGGTTATTTTTTATGTAATTACGTGGGCAAGGAGGCATCAATATCCGGGATAATTACTTAGGTGACAGCGAGTTGTGGAAGGCGTGGTATGTTCAGCCAAGACAGTGTCAGGTCTCGATAGGATCGGCGGCACCTGCGTACAGGTGTAACACTGGTAAGGACACGTCAGCGTTCGCGAACGACACGTAGGAAGGAAATTAATTCTAGAGTCACAAACAGGACAGACAAAAACAAAATAAAAAGTAGGAAGGGAAGGTTTGAGAATTTATCTCGCTGTTGCTATACCTGGGATGACAAAGATGTTCATTTGTAGATTATCTAAGCAACATTCTGTAGTATTTTCTTTTTATGTAGTGATGTATGCATGAGTCGTGAGCAGGAGATTACAAATAAATTGCGGGTGTTGAATTTTTTAAAATTTGTAACCCGTGTGTCACGGCCTTCACATGCATCACCTTGGACCAGGAGAGAACTTTCGCCTGGTGATGGAAGCAGAGTGCAGGGGTGGACAGTCGATAATGGCTTTGAATTGTTTAGCTTTTTTTCACCTTGTTTGAAAGAGGATAAAATGGTAATGAATCGTTAAAAAAGCGCGCTGATACACTACGCAAAATGTCCAGGCTCATCTCTCCGCCCACCAAAAAAAGTGTAATGCTCATCAAGCACAAAGTCTGTTTGTATTTATTTTATATTGCCCTCCAGCATAGGCCGTCAAAGCCATTCTTGTTTGGCAATGGATCGTAGAGAAGCAAAATGTTTGATCTTGTTTTCATCGAAACAAGAGAGAGTGAGAGAGAAAGACAGAGGAAAAAAGAAAGCATCAGGGTTCATATTTCTAAACTCTGTTTATCTTAGTTTCAGATCAGAAGCCAACATCCTCCCTCCACTACTCCTCTCGGCCCTCCTGGAGGTGTGTGGCTATTGTGTATCCTGTTTGTTTGTTCGTTTGTGTTTTCTTCGCAGTTTTTATGAACTTCGCTGACTTGATACTAGCCTCATTCTGGCTATCACAGAGAGGTCACTACCCCTGAATTATTACAATGTTACAGGGTTAAAAACCTTATGATGTACTGAATATCTTCAAATTTTTGTTTGTTTCGTGCTGGCTTCTACTGTCCCCCTCCCCTACTATCTCACCTTCAGCCTAAATTGCTTGATTCTGGTAACCAACTTCTCACTCCATCTTCAAACACATCCACCATAGCGCAATGTCATTAAGAGAACATTCCAGAATTGACAACCATTTGACTTCAGCGTCATGCGCAGACGAGGACAGGAAATAAGCTGCGAGAAACCACTTTATTCTGCGCTGTAGGTTGATACCACAATATTGGAGGACGCTCGGATCTGGTCTTACTTCATCATGGCGCGTGTTTATCATCGTCTCCGATTATCTCGCCGCCTCGGGTTCCTCTTACACTCATCAAGTGGCCTTCTTTACAGCAATCATAAGTCTATCTGAAAAAATTTCTGTTGACAATTTGTTGTGTATATGCGTGGATCTGTGTGTATGTGTACATGAGGTTGTTTGCGTGCGAGAATCTTTGCATATAAACAAACAACATGCATGAATGTGTGTAGAGTTATTATTGACATGTCCAGGATCTTTATGGCAATCATTTTGTTGTCATCATCTCCATCATATGTGAGATGAGTGAGTGGCAAAATAGGAGATAAAAGTTGTCAACTATATTAATTACTTAACGTTCTTGAAACAGTCAGGTGTCATGTAGGACAACCTTTTTCTCAACACAATCTAAACGCCTTCTCCGTGAAAAAAAAAAGACTAGTCCATGAAACTTGCGGAGAGGTATTAAGGAAGACAAGATCAAGCTGTTTGAAGCATCATCGTCGGCTTAAATGTATCTTCCTTTGGAAGCAAACGGGAAATAAGCATGATTGATTACATAATTTCTCGTTTTGAGATGTTTGTAGAGCAGACCTGGACACACATTCCGCGGAAACTGAGTGGGCTGAGGGGTGGGTGGGTAAGAGAGAGAGAAGGAAAGAAGGATGGAAAGAGTGAAAAAGAGGGGTTGAGAGGGAGAGAAAGAGAGAAGATAGCCCTGGTTACCGGAAATTAAAAAAGAAATGAGAGGGAGAGGGCGGAGAAAAGGAAACAGGAGCCGGAGATGCGGAGATTGGGGAGACGTGCAGCGAACGCTGCGTCCCGCGCACCTCGGGGTTCACGTCTGGTAATTGCTTATTTTAAAACGGCATTTCCTTCCCCAAAGTTTTTTGTGTCCCCTCGCTTCCCCTTTTCGCCGTTCCCTCGCATAGGGCATGGCTGCCACTACCCACCAACCTTCCCATCCCTCTTTTCCTAAATGATAGAGGCCCCCCTACCCTTAAATGCTGCTGTCATCGGCAAGTGTCGGTACCATTTTCGCCAACTCGTTCGAAAAAGGGTGGATAGGGACGGTTTTGTTGACACGACTAGCCAGTCCTCTGACTCCATCCTGCGAGGGACCCGTCACTAATCTGTTTCGACGTTTACTTCTGGCCCCGAGGTGCGTCTCATCTGCAACACATCGCAAGCCTCCCTGTTTCACATCCACACAGATTTTTTTTAAATTTATTTTTCTTATTTGAAAGTCGTCTGCACTGTTATCTTGTCTGGATTATCATGCAGTATAAATATCACCATTAAGACTTGCAACACAACTTTTATTTCAGAAAATGATAGAGCACATGTTCGCATCCTTCTCTGTCGGTGGTTTCAAAAATTCAAACACCTCACACATTTACCACATGTCCCGTCTGCTATCAAAATCACACTTTTAATACATTACTGCATTCTCTGTTGCAGGTATTATCATCGTCCCACAAAGTAAGTCTTCAAAAACACATTTTTTAAAAAAATGTGAAAAGTATTACAGCCCAGTTGTCGTGAATGTTAGTGGTTCGTTGTGTCAAGGGAAGGGAATGCGAGCTTCGACCCTCTTTTAAAGTCGCTAAAACTTTCCCTGATATCTTAGGTTTCGGGGTGCAGAGGTGGTGGATGGGTAGTTTTGTATGCCCAGGTACAGTTACATTGTCCACATGATGACAACTTTATAGCGCAATGTTGATTTGATGAAAATATGTTTGTCTGTGTGTATGTTCATTACATTGACCACCACAATCTGAGTCTCCTATTCCTACATTGTCACCTACATGCTTGTGTCCTGTTGCCGAACCTTTGTAATGCCTCAGGCTTGAATGTGAAGTGTAACCTTGTACTTCAAGTCCACATGCCAGACTTCCGCTTCCTGTCCAGTCGCGCGCACACACACAAATGCACCCATGGCATCCTCCAGTTAATGCACGGCGATGGACTCCATTATTGTAGTTCCCAAACCACGATGGTATGTTTGGCGATCCGAATAATCACCGTGGCCTGGGTGTGCGGCCAGGTCAAATGGCCGGCGGTAATAAAATGAGTGTCTAGCGACGGGCGTCCTCCGCCGTGTCTGAGGCCTGCCCCTCCTCCCGACCTGACGGCCGACACGGAACGGTACTCCTGACGCCGACGTCATCCCCGACCCCGAGTAACACGTGCTTAATTCAATGAGCGCCTGGACCCCCGCGGCCCCGTGTGACGTTATCTGGCACCCGGGGCTCGGGGTGACGACTACCAGCCTGCCGGAGCTGTCGCTGTCGGGTGACAGCCGGGTGGCGAGCAGGGAAGAGAGGGAGCGGAGGTGCACTTTGGTGGATATCAGATGGCTAAGCTGAATTCATCTGGGATTTAAAAAACGACCACTGTTGTTGTTGCTGCTGCTGATGAGGACGATGTGAAGGAGGTTGTAGTCGACATCGTCATAGAGAAAACAGGAAAGAGGAAGAAAAACAGACACACATCAGCAGTCGCCATTTGTTTTGATTTATTTTCTTACATTTTGGTCTCTCTACCTTTGAACCGATTTTTCCTTTCGGATTGTCTGTTTGTCGGTCCGTTCGTCTGTCTCTCTCTAATATTCTCTGATTTTGTTTTTTTCTTTTTTTAACAGATATTGTTCTTTGACTTTCTCCATTTTTAGCCTATTTTTCCTTTATTTATTTATTTCAATACTCAGCTTCATTAACCATTAGAACACAGGGAGTGCCACTGCAAGCGCCAGATGTGGTTTTTGATGAAAAAGATTTGACATAAATTTCAGTCCTCATTGTGGGCAGACGTCTTTCATTCCATCCCCGTCTGTAGTAACGGTTATTAGCTGGGACTAGAGATAGTAGAATTTGTCCTCCATGTTGATTTTTAAATCCCTTTTTCCAGTCTTTCATTTCTTGTTTGCAGATTTTCTCTCTGTCTTTTGGCCTTCGATTCTTTCTTTTAGACAGTCTTTTCCTCTCAATCACTTATTTTCACTTTCTCTTTTCTTTCTATTTTTCTGCTTTTATTTTTTCAAAGGAAGGAGTAGTGGGTGGTACAGTAATGAGAGCTCTACACAGCACAGTCTAATTCATTACTGCCAGGTCTGGCCAGGACATTAATTTCTGTTTGACATAGTTGGATCACTCGTGTGCGTGTCAGTGATCACACGCGCGCTCCGTCATCCAATATGCCGGCAAGGAAGAAGGTACTTCGACAGCAAGCGCAAACTCGAATGAAAACGGCAAGTATGAAGCTTTTACGGCAAATGAAATTTCCTTAATTAGAGCTACCCATAAGTGGGGAAAGCAATTTCAAGATGGCGCCAGGCGACAGCTTGTTGGGGAGGAGGAGCGGAAGGGGACTGCATGTCATGTCGGCGCGAGGGCTCGTGCTGGAGAATTCCCATACGGCTGCTGCGTCGACAACCTGACCCCCGCCACCCTCATCCCAGCCATCCCCATCCCCGCCATCCCCACCTTCCTTCTTCCTTCGCCCCGCTCCGTCTTTCAACATCCCAGCAAGCGTTGGCATTGTTTGGGGAGTAAAAAATCTTAAACTGCTTTTACTTTCCTGCCTGACATCCCCATTTGCAAACGTGACAGATTTGGTCAGATGCACTGTAAATGGTGTGATGTTTTTCTGGGAAATCTGGTCTGTGGGACAGGAGGTTACAAGCAGGAGGAGGAGGAGGAGAAGGAGACAGAAAAAACATGAAACAAAGAACATGCTGAATTATTTAAGAACTTTTGTGGGTTTGTGTGCAGTCATTCATTCCCCCACCCGAACACCCTACGTGTTTTTCTTTCCCCCCCCTCCCGCATTCCCTTCCTTGTGGTCAAAATAAAAATAAAATTCGAAAAATTCGTCTCCAAGCTCCATGTAACCAGCCGCTGTGCTTAAAGAGCAACACGAGTGCAACATTTTTTTCTTTATGATGAGGTTAAGCGCATTTTAAAGCAACAATTCTCAAAATATGAGAACATAATTACTATTAATTTACAACATATGCATTCTCACCTGCCACTAGAAAAGCAGAAGAAAAACTCTACTGGAGTGTTTAGTTGCGCATAAGTAGTATTTGTAACAGGAGTCTTGGCATGTCTTCTAGTCAGACGAAGAAACATCGTGTTCAATAAGCGATTTTTTTTTTTGCCCAGAAAATGAAACTGCTGATTTTGTAATACACCACTACAGATCTGAACTTTATTTAAAAGATTCGACTGAAGTTAAAAAATTAAAAGGTCCAAACCAAATTCACTCGCCAGACTGGAAAGTAAATGTTTTCCTGATCAAAATTTAATGAACAACAATTATAGTTATTGCAGTCTACGTTGTAATATTATTTTTTGTTAGTGTGAGCGCATTTCAGTTGATTTTCCCATGTGTATTATTGTTTATAAAATATAAACACATCTCAAATGTCTAAGATAAACTCCTGTAACTTCTTTCGGTGGATGGTTAATTTCCAACATTGCACTTTTATTTTTCAGACTGCTGTTAATCACTTTTCTACCATAAAAGTATAATAACGCTATAAACATGTTAAACACATTCATCAATGTAAAAACTTATTTCCTACCCGTTTAACTACATTCAAAATTTACTATTCACTTACTCGCACGTGTTCCCATTTAAGTTCCTCATATTTTTGCCACCCTCAAATCTTTTTCAGCTGTTCCTTTTGTCGCCTCCTGTTTTCTCGACTAATCTATGTGTGATTTAAAAACAAAAAAAAAATTAGTATACTATTTCTCTTTCCTCTTCATAAAATACCTCCAAAGTATGTTTGTGAGATATGCTATGTTTCCAGCTATTTTCCAGCTCTTGTTGCCGTTTAAAGACTTGTAGCTGATCGCAACAATGCATTTGTCAGTGTGTGGATTAAGAGGTAATGGTAGGCACTGTGTTCTAATCACAAGTATGCTGCTTGTAAAAAGTGTCGCAAAACCCTTCTGTCAGTTTTGACATTGTCCGCTCTGTGAACTCACCATTTTTCCCGCTATTTATGACTTTCACGGGTACATGTACCTATTTTTACCAATACGCGTTCAGCTGCTCATTAAAAATAAATGATGTATTCAGCAGGAGGCAGGACTGGATTGGTCGATCACAGGCCGAGACAGAAGAAAATTGCAGGACTAATAGCAAGTGCACTTTACATTTTTGTTGATGGAGGAGGGGAGTGTGATGCGGGAAGAGAAAGCGCGATAAGTCGGGGAAGCAGTGTGTGGTCACGTGATGTTGGGAAGTCTATCTGAAGATAACAACCAAATACAAAAAGTAAAGTGTATCAATAAGAAAGGAATGAAGGCAGATAAGGAGTATTGCCTCGAGAGCCAATGCCGGGACATAGAGGATAGAATGGCACGAGGCGACAGCAAAAATGTTCACCAACTTCAACTATGGCAGCTGCAAAATACTTGGGAACCACCCTCTCCAAGGACGGCACCTCCAAGCCAGGTATCCGCATCAGGATCGCAACAGCAACAGCAGCAATGGCTAGGCAAGATAGGATCTGGCATTGCCATAAGGTAAGGTTGACTACCACGTACAAGCTGTACAAATCCCTTGCAGTACCAATCCTGCGGATGTGACTCGTGGACTCTGCTCACCGAGACGGAAAGAAGAATCCAGGCATCGAGAACAAGTGCCTGAGGAGGCTGCTCCGGATGTCATACAGAGAGCATAGAATCAAGTAGTTTCTACAAGTGGTGGTGGAGGTGGTGGCGGTGGTGGTGGCGATTATTATTATTATTGCTGCTTCTTCTGCTGCTGCTGCGATAAAGCTGTTTCGTGGGAAGATTTGTTTCAAATCTGGCTATAATTATGTAGAAAGGTTTTGTTTTTAGCTGTGCAACAAACCTTCCGACGCTTTGCAACCGTTTAAAGAAATACATGAATTCTGAAAGGAAAGCCTTGTCAGATGCTCAAATAGCTCGGGGACCCGGAGTGCACGAGAGCACGATCACTTGGCCAGCTGGTGAGACGATGAAAATCCGAAGTACGCTCAGCTGCCACCGCCTGACCCTGGAGATTGCATTGTCCGGTCTGAGAGTCGACAATATGATTAGCGCTCCCCCGGCCTGACGCAAAAATGATGGCTGCCAGAGATCCATGCCTAAAATATTGCACCAGCAGCTAAAGGTCATCGGCGGAATGTGTTAATACTTTTAACACGGCTTTCTGCCTCGTGCGCGCAGCTTCCGGATCACGAGGAACCAATCCATATCTTAGGATTAATTAATGGAGAGGCGTGTGAGCTAAGCTTGTCGGGAACACTCCTGCACTTTATACAGCTCTCTAGGAGAATGCGAGCACCTTGAGGTAGCTCTTGTTACACTGAAAGCCAATTCCTTTAGCAAGCGCCGCTACTGATAAAGTTTTGCCTTTCTTTACGTGACTAGATTGCATTGTCTACATGGTGGGGAGACCTAGGCTGCTAAGTTTGGGAGAGAGAGAGAAAGAAAACAAAAGACAGACAGAAAAGAAAGAAGCTGGCGGGGAGAATGTGACTAACACTTTGTTCATTTTCTTATGCAACTTGTCCACATTTACATATTATTTTTGTTGTTTCATCTATTCGGTCCGTCTGCACGTCGATGGTTCTTCAATGTTGAATAGTACTCCCATGTTCTTCGATTGTGTATTGCTAACAAGATTTGGCAAAGATTTGCTTGCCTTTATAGGAAAAAAAATGTCTTCTTTCTATAGAAAATCTTTTTTCTGGGAGCATAGATGACAGGTCAAGTGAGACCGAGGCAGACGCTGTATGCGTGTGTAAGGCATTGCGTGTTGGTGAATTCCTGTACGGACAAAATTTGTTTTGTTAATTCATTTTGCCTGAGAGAGAAAGAATCCGTGCGGCCATGGTTCCACCATCACCCTCTCGTTGAAGAAATTTACAAATTGCATAATGGTCGCTCTATTCCCGCGAGAAGAAACCGAGATCTCGTAATGGGCGCGTTACTCCTGCTGCACAAAATCCCGTCAGGGGACATAATTGATGCGCCTCGAGCCCCTCACAGTCTGACACGGTGACGCTACGGCACAACGTAGCAGTGATTTAATTAACTTAGTCTAACCGTAATAACGGATTTCTCAACAGCAAAGAGGTTGCAGAAGAGATGTTCTTTCATTGGCTGTAACGGTCCAGCTTGCGGTTCGGCATCTGCATCACACAGGCCTTTGAGGAGGAGTGGAAAGGAGAAAGGAAGGGTTGTACTGGAATTTCTTTTTTTCCCTCTTTTTCAAAAAAAGGGAAATGCTTGATGGCTGTGTGAGCTAGAATTTGAGGTCAAAAGACCGCTTGTCCACATCAATCACTGTAAAGAGAAACAAAAGTCGCCAGGCCCAATGTGGTTGAAATCATTGGAGTTGGGAAAGGGAGTAGGGGGTGTGGGGAAATTTTCGAGAAATTACACGTATTATGTAGTTTCTTTTTGAAGCTACAATTTTAATTAACATTGTAAGATGGTACATATATGCTCATGTATATTCTAATAAAAGATTTTGTTGATTTTCCCCCTTTCCTTTTTTCTAAATTCTTTCAGCAAGAAAGACATAGAGTGATCACATATCGTAACAGTTATAGATCATATAGATCATATATCGTATCATATCAATGCTTGTATGATGTGATAGCACAATACAATCATTTGCATGTCGGTTTTCTTTGAAAAAATTAGCTAAAGTTTGACATTACATAGGAATAAAGTAAGCCTGCAGAGTTCTAACTTTTTTTTTTAAACTAAGCTTGATGAGACAGAGGATATAATGAATGTTTAAGCTGAACCCAAAACTAACCTCTCCGAGTACAAAATGGTGGCAGCAAAAGATCTCGACTTTTGTGTTAACATGAAAGTTATGTGATGTGATTTTGTACTGCTGACTATGAGTGCAAAAATATATTTTTCCAGATACCAATCAGTTTTTTTCTAAGTAAAGGATTGAGCGAGTCTGTCGATCCTCTCATCAATCACCCAGTCATACCAAGTCTGAGCTGACTCTGTATAGTCACACCAGAAAAAGACGATTCAAAGAACAGTTTTGACCATTGAAGTAGTTTACTACTACTCTGTTGATAACTATTCTATGTCGTCCTCCTAACTAAATAAAAGAAAGTACTTCTTTCCTGATTTTCCCCCCAATAGAATTTTCTTGTAGAAATATTCTGGTGTTCCAAATGCACAGGAATTGCTGAAATTGCCCGTCCTACAAGAAATTTAATTACCTTTATGAATGAAAACAGGGTATGAGCAGTTTTGTTCCAGCTCCACATCACAAACACTTCCGCTAAATTTCAGCCGCTTCTCTTTTGTCTCCTGGACAGCAACGGAGATTTTCTCGTTGAGAGGCCAATTTCCTGGCCACAGAATGACCACAGTGATCATAAAGTTCGCCTCCTCATGGCTCATGCAGAATCGATCTCAGAGTGTAAAACGTGCAACGAAGGGTGGATTTTTTTTAAATTTTCTGATTATTTTCTGTTCACGATTTTACAAAATTCCATTCTATAACAATGTGGTGTTGGTGTTGGGGAAGTTTTACAACAAAACCCCAGTGATGCTCTTAAAATTTAAAAAGAACATTTTTACTGTGAAACCATTCAACCAGTCGACTTCAAGTGTGAATCACTTCACTGCACTCAAACACCAATCTTTATGTCACTGTTTCTGTCTCTCTGTCCCTCTCTTCATTGCCACGTGTCCCATGTCCTCCAGCTTCAATAAACATCTGACAAAACGTTTAGAAAAAAACATAAAACTTTTGTGAAACAACTACTAAATCTTCTGAGATACAACTATCAGAGCTTGTGTCATATAATTAGCTACACTGGTAGGCATCGACAAGAAAATATTTCAAAACACAACTCTCAAAGCTTTTTGGACAAACTCTTGAAGAGGCCCAAAGACTCTCGTTACTCGAATGTCAGTCCTCAAAATATAGGTTTGAAGTCGACTTGCATGAGGAATTTCTTTTAGAAGATAATTAAGAGCCTAAATTTATAATTGGGTGTCCGCGGTGTCTGCTACCTTGTCATTCCTAATACAAAGCAGATCTGGGGCTAATGTTTCAGTCATCTTTCGAGGCAAGGTATGTGATGCATGGAGAGTCAAGTTTTGTTTTCTTGTTTATTTATTTTTTTGGTTTGCGTTTTGATGTGTCTTTGATCACTGCATCTTCATTCCTCTAACAATCCTACCCTTACAAAACCGACAGCAAGTAAAACACAGAACACATCACACCAAATTCCCGGCAGGAAAATTTGAGCACAAGAGATGAAAACTACCGCCAAGGGCTATAACCACATGAAAGCCACCAAACTCTTAGCCAATCCGATTCCGAGCGCCCCCTAGCGGTTCCGTTTGACCTTGATTAATTTCTTTACTGAATCGTACGTCACGCTTGGATAATTGAATAGCGAAATGACTGATTAGAGAAATGCAAAAGTAATTTAATAAAAGAAAGAGATAACTTGATTTTGGATGGGCTAGCACAGATGGGAAGACGCACAGAAATATGGAACATTAGCCGTTTTTTGCTAAACGTGGGAGAGTGCAATGCCTTTGGGGAAAATTGCCTTTGCTCACACAAGGCGACTGTGTGATCTGGATCGGATGATCGTCAACACCAGAGCGAGGACAGGATTAGCCACGATCCAGGAGAGGAGGAGAGCTGCGAGTAAATAATTGATTGGTATCTGGTCGCCGGGCTGCTATCACCCAAACTTGCAGTGAGAAAGTAAGAAGAGGAGGCTTCTTCATCTGTCTGCTGGTCGAAGACTTATGTGGAAGAGAACACTCACAAACACACATACACACACCATAACCCGAAGCATATAGATATAAATGTTTTCAACAAATAATATTAATTCTTTGTCCTCTTATGACTTCTGTTGCCAATAAAGCTTGCAGTTACTCATTTTGTCTCTGCCAATCAGTTCTACATACCAGAACTGGCTAAAACTCTCATTACACAGGCAGCAGGAGAAAAGCCCCTTTTGGCAGACCGGTCCTCTCTCTCCCCAGGTCACCCCACCGTTTGTAGGGAGGGTCAGTGCAGTGCCCGGCCCTGTAATGAAATTTGCAAAGGCGATGACCATCGGAGACGCCGGCTCCTCCGCTGGCAAGATCCCACTCTGATCATAGCTTCCACTCTTTTCTCACTAAAGCCGGGAGAGTACGAGACAAATTAACGCATCCATCTTCCTCCTCCGATTCTGTGGTACTGTGCGGGTAATTTGCGAAAGAACAGCTGTGAGAGCATGTCTATCGTGGCTGAGGGATGGGAAAAACACTCCGTTTCAGTTTATTTGATGCCCGTGAAGGGGAGAAGTAGGCCATTTTGGCAGGAAATTTGAGGTGACTACTCCAGCAATAAAACAATAAAATAATGATTGAGCAAGGACGAGACGACAGGAGTCAAGGTGTTTCAATCTGTTAGTCTCTTCTCGAATGTTGTGCTCATCAGACAATGAGGTACATTGGGTGCAAAGTTTTTCCACTCGTCTCTCGTGGATGTGCAGCTGAAAACAGATGGTGTGATTTTTTTTTTGCCTCTTTCTCTACAGAATAAAAATATTTAAGGATTTTTAAAATTTTCTTTCTAGCTGCTGCCCTGGGAAAGTATGAGACCTTGAAAAATTTTCAGTTAACACGTGCATTCATGGCATATTAAAAAGAATAATCAGTTCTGGATCGGTTTCCATGGTGGTTCTCGAAAATATGTCTTAGGTTGCCGGTATCAAGAGACAATTCAGACCTCGACAACACCAGAGAGTACGTCACTTCCTCTGTGTTTGTACGTTTGAGTCATGTACCTCTTAACTTGTAATATTTTATCCTACAATTGTGTGAGCTGTGCTCACTTCCCACATTGTTGAGGTCACATAGCTAAACAATAAACATTATCGTCCTTTTGTTATATTGTTGCTCTATTGTTCAAAATGGCTGATTTCTTTCCACTTTACTGTCCTCAGGCATGCTACGCTCCCACCAACTCTTCTGTTTCTTCACTCTTTCTTCGCTCGTCTTTTTGCTGACCTTATCTGTAACAATGCTTTGCGTGCTGCTGCTGACAGGAAGATAAGTCTGTGGAAGTTGTAGTGCAGCGCCAACAGCCTCCTGTCAACACGTTGCCCACCTTGTGGCACTCGTCGAAAACTCTTGTCGTTGCCTGCCAGGCGCCGTCGGCTAGAGTGGCCTCCCTTTGCCGCACACAACTTCTCCTATCACCTCCTGCAACCCTCCAATATAAAAAACTGGCACGACAACTCCAGGATGTTGAGAACCGCTTATTCGACTCTTCTTTAAATAAGATGCAAATTCAATCTATGTTACAGCTTTCTTTTGTTTGTTTGTTCTTGTTTCTTGAGATGTGGAAAAGAAAGAAAGTCTTTCTGATGTATTTCCCAATTCAACAGTGAAGCTATCTGCTAACAGGTGAAGCTGATAATGCTGTTGTAAAGAGAAACAAGTTCTGATACAAAGAAAATTTGTGTGGACGTTCTTTCTGGAGTATAATCTTTTCTTTGATCACTTAATATTCCTGCTACAATACTTTCACATTTTGGAAGCATAAAGTATAAAAATATGATGTACACGAAGGCTTATATATATATACAAGTTAAAAACTTCGATATAATATCACAGGGTATGATTTAGCCACATAAGGCTGAAATATATAGCTGCACTTAAAGAACTATCACTGAATTTAGCTTGCTGGTAGCTATCTAAGCTTCCTCATTTATTGAAACACTTGGATTCTAGAAATAAATTACTTGAGGTGATAAACAAAGAATTGTTATTGTGAACATTGCAAAAGAAAGAGTAATGTGCCCACACATCTGCACTTATACCCACTCCACTACCCACACACAGCCACACACACTCACGCCACCTACCCGCTATCTACCCACACACCCGCCCACCACCTCGTCTTGCTGACAAATCGCAGCAGCGTAACTCGATGCGGCAAGAAACAGGAGTTGTCGATACATACACCTCGCTGTCTGTGCATCAGAAGAAATAAATCATGAGCTCGCCTCCGCATTACTAAATATCTCCTAATCGGATTTAACTTCACGTGGTTTTTTTTTTTCTTTACTCAGAAGATTCATCTGTGAGTGCTACGATCCACCTGAGATACGAGACTTGAGCTCACACTCTTCAAACTGTAATGAAAAGCTTTCCCTTGCAGTATTGTAATGTTTATCAATCCATTTTAAAAACACAATGCATAAATCTAACAGTCATCTTCTCCGTTTGCAGGAGACATTCAAAAGATAATAAAACTTTCGAGAATGTCCAAAATTCCTCCGATTGTCTGTAAACAGAAACACTTTAGAAGATGCTGGAAAACCAAGAAGAATTCTGTCAAGGTCGATATTTGTATATTAAATTATTTTAGTAATAGCTATTAGAACAAACACAAAGCCACTCGCTGAGTATCTAAATCAGCTTCCTGTACATGGCATCACAGACCTCAAGAGGAGTATGGAGACAAATGGCGGGCGACTTGAAGGCAATGATCAATGAGGCCGACTGAACTGACAGACAGAATTAAGTTGACTGACTGTCCCATGGCCTCTGTGAGAAAGACAGTGCTATCTTTCTTCATCTCTCACGTAACTAAAACAGAGAGGGCAGTTAGCACAAAGGTGGGACAAAGCCGGGATGGAGAGACGCAATCACACGAAAATCCCGGCTTCACTTCCGTGTCAAGATGGCTTCAGATCACCGGCCCACCGGCGAAGTTCAACGTCAGAAGCGATAACATCAGCAATGAACCGCTAATTTCTACACCACGGGGCAATTTTTTCCACTCTGTGTCATTGTCTTAAGTCTAGGTCTCCTCTCTACCAGCCCCCTATCCCACGCTTAAGCATGGACTCGGGGCTTGATATGTTCAGCTGACACCTGTAAATCTTTTCCAAAAAAAAGAAAAAAAGGAGGAAGAAGTGTATTCTAAACTTCGGGATAGGTCGTCACCATCGGCATCATGTCAAGTTTTGCTGTGAAAGACTAATGTGCTGTTGAACGTGGGAAACAGGCCTTGCAAGAATCGAGATTCGCTTGAACGGTTGCTTGGGATTCGATATACTTTGTTTCCCTTCCTTCTTGAAAGCAAAATTCGAGAGAAAGAAAAGGAAGATGAAGAGGATGAAGAGTCGGAAACATTTGTCAGTTTATTTTTATTTTGTCCTGTACATGGTAAGCAAGTTAGGTTGCCAATTTATAACTAAAACACAGTTCCTGAAGTTCGGCGCTTGAGTTGGTTGGGTGGTGGGTGATATACAGAGAAGGGGAGGGTAAGGAGGAAGAGAGACATTTAATAAAAATTGAAGCTTACTGAGTCACAGATAAAAGAAAATGAAAGGAAAAAAAACCCAACAAACTCAGAATGCCGATGGTAACTGAGCTCCGCTCTTTTTTTAAAATGTGAGACCAACTGACTAACAAAGCAACTAGAGGAGGAATAACTCTGATGAATGAATCCGTGGAGGCAGCTGTTCTTTCAAAGGTCAAAGTACATGTTTAGTGAGCCGACCTACAAAATACATTTCAACACTGGGTACCGACTAATGTTACAGGGTATTCAGGCTTTCATGCTGGTTGCGAATGAAAAAAGAAACAGGGTCGGTGGGAGTCGGGCAACCGGAGCTGACGCCAGGCGGCCATTGCCGAGCTTGTTGTGAGAGCTGACGAGCATCAGCACATGGCTGTCTCGCAAATTACCCCCGGAACTTGCCGCTGCAGCCTCCGGCATCGGTTTCTTTTGAAAGCAATCCCCACCCTATCCCTCTCTTCCTCACATCGAGGCTGTCGTCCATGCCCTATTGAGCTGATTCTCCCTTTAAAGAAGTTTAATAGCAGTCAATCAAAGTTTTGAGACCGTGTGGTTGTCGTCGTGGTTACTCCGTCGTCGCACGTGTCCTGGATGGTAGCTGGATGTTTAGGGCCAAGCAGTCAACTACACTGATTGTAAACTGTAAGCTTGACACGTGGTATCGCGTTTCTGTGCATCCAATCCCAGGTTGATAATGAAGGATGAAGATTTTCCACCGAATGTATGTTCCCAAGAGGATGAAGGGTAGCGACCGACATGGCGCAGTTGTCATTACCTTTCTAGATTAACCCAGTTGAAAACAATGTAACACTGTTCTAGAACTTCTTTGCTTCTGTTCTTCAACTTGATAATAAAAAGCTGCCAGCACAACTGGTCTGATATAATCAGACATAACAAACGCTTAGTTTTGTAAACCTGCTCTGTTTGCAGTTGGCGAGGATCTCGAAATCTGTCTCGCCATCCATAAACCAGTCAACTGTCACAAAAGTTTTGCGCAATGATGGAGGAAGTTTATAGCTTAAAATGTTTCGCAAGTGTGGTTTATTTTCATGAAGATAAAAAGGTCCTTAGTTTGCAGCCGACACATTTTCTCAGAGAAAATGAAGGAGTTCCTGCTTTGCGAAGTTCTCAGAACAGATGCCAAGAGGAGAAAACAAAAACCCACAGACTTCAACACGCAGCCCACAGCCGCAGCTGTCAGTAAGCGTGCAAACAGCGTGCATCCTGCGCGGCCACGAGGGCAACTGAGCGTGACAAAGCACGTGCGCACCGAGAGGTCACGAGAGTTAGGAAAAACTGTACTGGGGAACCCGTTCACATGCGAAGATGCTGGCGGTGGGGGGAAAGTGTGTTGCGATTGGTGGCTGTGGTCATCTGGTCGACCATCACTTGTCATTACTCTCTATCCATCCCTCCTTTTACTACCTACTTTATCCATCTCTTCATCCTCGTTTTTATTTACCGATCTACATAGCATTGTAGTTGATGTTTTACAGGGTAAAGAAGAAGAGGAGCAGGAAAGGTAGACAACATGCGATACGTAGGGGAGGATACTGTGGTAAGTCTAAAACATGTCTAAAGCGAACCTGTCCACCTGTACATTTGTCAACTATTTTGCTTTCAATGAGGTTCTACATCTCCTTATAAAATAATGTCCTGGATAACTCCCAGCGACTTGTTCTCGCGCCATTTTACTTTATATTATTGCCTCGAATATTTTTTCTCACACACACACACATAAACTACATTGGGCGCCAAACATTTCCAGTCTTGTAACTAGAGAGACTGGCTTTGCAGTCTATCGTGTGATATTTGTTGTTTTTGTTTACTGTAGCTGAGACAGAATCGTAAGGTCCATCTGGCTATAGCCTGTGACATGGACGCACCAATGACGGTTAATACATTTGCCATCATTTCAGACATCTCATTTGACGGTTATTCTTTTTCATGTCCAAAAAGCCCAACAGCAGAGTGTAACTGCTAGTTCCATGATCGCGTGGGTGTAATCGGATGGCATGAAAACCAATTCCGTTCTTTTTAAATCGTGAACCAGCATCCTTTTCTCCCCTCTCCCTCTCTCCCCCTACCACTCAAAAAACAACAACATTATATAACGTCTTCAAGCACAACGGATAATCACATGAAGAGAAAGGTAAAAAACTGCTTGTATGTATGTTTTCTTGCCTCCGTCATGTTTACTGAATAAACTGCGTGAAGAAACCGTCTTCCAATAGCAGCTTGGGTTACAATGGTAGCTGATTGTTTACTTGGTTTCGGTCGGTCGGTCGGTCGGTCGGTCGGTCTCGTACCATCTTTTACACCAAGGTCTCTTACAGTCTTTGGTTCAAAGAGAAGACAAGGGACGCCATTCTTTTACATCGTCTACTAATGGCACTCGTCTCTCCCTCTCTTCGTATGCACGGTTGCCATGGTGCTTGCGCCATCACAAACCAGTTCTGTATTCTCTCACAGAAACCAGAGGAGCATTGATCACGAGGCGACGCTTCTGTCGCACAGTTTCAGGTTACAGGTTAAAAACATTTGTGTGAAAACATCTTGGGTTTTCTTGACTAAGTGCTTCTTCGGTTTTTGACTAAGTCGATTGAGTTTCTCGAAGATTTTTGTTTTAACGGAGTCACAGAAACGGTCACATTTATGATGGTTTGAATACAGAATGGAGTTGTTCATGTGGAATAGTCGTCCTCATACTGCGTGATCAAAAGATGGAGCAGATAATGACAAATGACAAATCTTTATTTACGAAAGTAACAGACAAAGCTATGCTTTTTACATCTAGCCTACTGAGGGTAAAGGAACTGAAATATTACATTACTAAAAAAGTAAGGGTACTGAAATAAAGCAGAACAGAAAATTAAGAAAATATGACAAAGATGTGGGTTGATGTCTTATTTTGTTTCACTAACAAATCAGTAACATGTCGAATGAGTTAATCTTTTGTTAGTAATTGATGTTTACGTTGTTGAGAGAAAAAGAGAGATTCGTCCAATTCTCAAACATTACAACACCTTCCATCTGATTTGTAATAGTTTCACATGTACCAGGACTACAGTGTGAAGATGTCAGATGAAGTGCCTTTCCCTTGTTTTTCCATGAGCACACCCGGAGTACAGAAGCTTTTCTCTGTTTAGTGTGTGTCTACAGTCGGGTGCTTTGCGGCCAGAGACATGGACTGTGACAGAAGGATGCAGTCTGGACTGTCAGCGCCCTCTTCCTTGTCCCTATTGACTGACACAAACACCGGACAACAGTGACTGACGAGTTGTACCTGCGACCTTGTTGCCTCCCTCTCATCTTCAGGCAGTCTGTGATGTCATCGTACGTCACGTCCGGGCAAGGGGAGATGATCTATGTAAAAAAAAAAGGTTGCGGGTAGACCTTAGACCAAACGGGAGCCTTACTTACATCAGAGCCAGCTTGTGCGAACAGAATGATCTTGATAGCCTCAACAAACTAGTGCGGTCCATCGAGGATAAAAGTTCAGCGTAAAGACCACCAGGTCCATCATCCTTGTGGCTTCTACTTCTTGCTGAGCGCTTTTTATTAACTTGTTAGAGTGGCTCACAAGATCCAGACTGTAATTTTTTAAAGTCTTTAGAGCAAACCCTAAATGGAAGCCCTGCAGCTATGTAACCCAGGTCCCAGAGTGTATTGGGAGAAGCCATAGAGAGTGTCATTGCAAGCCAAACGTCAAGACAATGAAATCTGCTGTCAACCTCGTGAACCTCGTCAGGTCGCCACACGACGCATGTTCGAGCCTGTGGCTGGAATACTCTTCGCTGTCCAACCCTGAACTGTACAGCAAACATAGATACCTGATTTATCTCTCAAGCATGCTTTTTCCTGGAACACAAAGAAACAGTATGAATAGTGCTTACAATCACATAAAAAAACCATACAAGATCGGAAAAGATTTCAATAACCTAACCTACTTCTAAAATGGTCTCGATGAATTCGCTGTCCACATCATCATCATCATCGATCATCATCATCATTGATCATCGATCATCAATCATCGATCATCAATCATCATCATCACTGATTCTCAGTATGCTTCAAACTGTGCTCATTCCCACTTTAAGATTTGTCGCCCAGCTCTGCACTTCACAAATACAATTCGAGATCCTAGCGAAATAAAAACAAAACCACTAAATCATCTAGAAAACTCTGCTCGCTAAAGCTGTCGGTGAAAAGAAAGCAAAAGTAGCAAAGTACGTGTCGGGTCACAGAGGTCTGAAAAAAAGAAAGAGATCGACCAGCAAAAGTTACTTTTTCTACCAGACACAAGTTGAAACTATATACTTATACTACAGCAGAAATTAATCCTGTTTTAACATCCCTAAAAAGTTGTTTTTGTTTTCGCGTGTGTGTTGATTGAAATGTTTGCGTCTCGTGTCCAAAATCACTTTTGAGAATTCATATTCCTACAAGAGGGAATCACGCAACTCTCCCGTCTTCAACATATAATTTCCGTAGGAATGACCCCCCAGTTCCTCTCCCAAAATAGTACTATTAAAACAAAATTCTCGAAAAGTTTTTTTTTCTGCAAAGGGTTGTATGTCGGGTTCACGACCTGGCGAGGTTAAGTGAGGATTACGGACAGCATGGGTTTGGCGGTTCCCGCAGCAGGTACTAAAACACCGGCGTAATTCTGCGCAGATGGCGCCACGGAAGGGGTACAGCCAGCTCTCCTCCCGGCCACAGCCAAGCAACAGTCTTCAGTGATGAGCTCACGGCGAGCCGAGACGAGCCCAGCCTGCCTTCCCGTTGGCCTCGTGGACCACTCCAGGCTTCTGGGATTCCTTGACTTTCACCCGCCACTGTAGAACTGCGTGGTAATGGGGCTAGGAAATCATAATTACCCCCTGAAGAGCAAAAGACATATGGGATTTCAAAGCGGTGCCAAGTGGTATGCTCGCTTTTCGTCTTTTACACCCCGCACCCCTTTTTTTTCCGCGTGCCACACCCAGTCTCATGCCGGGCCCCCCTCCCATCTCTCTCTCCGCTCTTTCTTACAGGAGGAAGGGAAGGACCCTTGGAATCTTCATCTTGCCGCTGTTTGTCTGCGAGATGGGCGGCCGGCTCTCTTCTCGGTATCGCCCACATCAAGGCAGCAAGCTGCATCCACCTGCTCGTCTGTAGGAAGCAGCCAGACAAAAGCTGAAAGACTTCTTGTTTAACGAGGAATGTTGCTGAAGATAGCATCAGCCGACGTGCGTACATCCTTTGCCCCTGTGACAGAATAGTAATAAGAGGTGGCTTGTAGAGTCGTGTGATTAATGGGTTTGACGACGACGACGACGCCCATGATGACGATGACGATGATTTTTCTTTTCTACCAACATGGCAGACATAGGTCGATTGAGATGACAGGTCTTGGAGGGAATCTTCACTCGCTAGTTTCCTGTACAGACTCGCACTACAGAATCCTGGTCGTTTACCCGGAAACGGGAAATTATTCCCAGTAATCTTGTGTTTACACACGGTAAACCTCTTTTTCCTATTTGCCCAAAGGCACTTATTTTGGGGACACACGTTGCCAATAGCAACGTAAATAGAAAGAAAGAAACCAAAGAAATAAAGAGAGAATGGAGAGAATGACAAAAGTCACAGTATGCGGGAAGAAGAGAGCGAGGAAGATTTGGTGATGGAAGGAAAAAAAAAAAAAAAGGAAGGCGTGAGACGGTGGCGCCCCCGTCGGTGGCTTTCAAGACGACAAAACGGTGATGGCGGTCCTGCGCTGGCGAGAGAAAGCTAGTGAAAACTGCTCACGCCAGCTTTGCGACTGAAGGTGAAGGGAGACCTGATGAGTCGTGAAAAATCCTATTGGGGAAAAAGGCCAATGGTTCCCGACATGTCAGACTCGATCGCCCTTTTGTAATGGATGTGCTAATAAAGAGAAGTCTTTCAAGGTTCTCGAGCTCGCTGGCTCCGTGTGCGTGCGTTTCTCACTTTCAGCCTTCCTTCCCTCCTTCCTCTCCCACCTACCCCCCTCCACATACGTCTGCTAACGATCGATCATTATTCTCTGCGGAGGAACGAAAGTCTGTTGAAGGCATCGTAGTTTCTTGCTTTACATTTCTTTTTAAATTGCTGATGATATTGAGATTGTTTGCCATACTCGTTAGCTCGCTACCTGCTCACGATGCTGGAGCTGATGATGACACTGCTCTAACGCCTGACAGACTGAATAATGATGCGAAGGTGGTTTGAAGCCTTGCTGTTCGCATCCCAGGATTCGATGATGAAAGATTAACACGTCAACTTTTTGTGTGATTCCATTTTGTCCTTTTGTCTGTTATCTCGATGATGTTCAGTATGTATGTGGCTTAACAAGTTTAGAAATAAACAAAAAATATTCCAATGCCCAACGGAAACACAGACAATGAACATACGGAGTTCCTGGTGTGTGGCTATAGATAAGGACGATCCCAAGCTTTGCAAACTCGTATTTAGGTGGGATAACTTTTCCATCCCAATATCAGCTAGTTCCTTTTTACCTTCCCTTGTACGTGAGATAAACATTTCTAGGAAATAGCTGCTGCATGTGATCCGTAAACATTGACATTCTACATCTTGAGCACGACATTTTCTCTTGTTTAAAAAGTTATGATTATTATATACCAAATATATACCAGCATATACCAAACACACTAACAGGCTGTGACAAACAACAAATCACACCCACCATATTCATATTCCATCCTCCTCATCCTCCGCTTCCTTCTCCTACTCACCTGCATGCTAGGCGACCTTCACCCCTCTCCTCCCACACACCCACCATCTATGGCGATTCTCTTTTGGCTGTTTTAGGCGATGTGGCCTACTTTCTCCCACACATACCGTCTGATTGTTGTCATTCTGAATTTAGCGTCGAGCTTGACCTGAATGGGGTCAGGTCGGGGTCAACGGGTGCTAGGTGCAGCGCATTTGTCATGTCCTCCCCATCTGATCGTGACGGTCTGTTAGTGCAGAATTGTCTCTATTGGTGGTATAAGCGCCCTCTGGTGAGACACAAGTCTTTTTGGAGCAGTGCAGGAGGTGGGAGGAATAATTATGTTCCCATCCACCCTCGCTCCTTGGTGGCTCCGTGACGTAAGCCCTGCGCGTGGTGGTGTAAAACGAGGTTATTATCCAGCCTCTACCTGTGCGATGACTCGGCACAACGCCAGGTGAGGGCAAGGCTGCGCCTCCACGCGTGATGCCCGTGCTGTACCTGCAGCTTGCAGTTCCGTCTTGTGGTGTCCCGCACGCCGTCGTGCAGCTGCTGCAGCAGCCGTCTAAAGAGCAGTGATAAGGACAAAGGTGATGGAGTCTGCGCACTGTTCTCGTGGCTCACAGTGGAGACATGGAATCACCATGGTGCTTGATCACAAGTACAATGTACAGTTTTTACTGCTTACCGTCTGCAAGTCTGTATAAGTCTATATGCTTTACATGTATCTTCAAGTCAACATGAGAAGTATGAGTGGAATGTGTTGGTTTTTTTTGGGAGACAGTTGTATGAGAATCTGATGTTAATTGAAGACGCCCGCCATTTTCAAGATGCTCAGATGTTTATACTATATCTAGTGTATATCTATAGTATATATAATTATCAGGGCTTCTGCTAAGGCTAAATTCTTTGGGGTCCCAGGGACCCCTTCTTCAGATTTTTAAGGGGTCCCTGTTCTTCGCCCAAATTTGAAGGGGACCACATTGACGAAAATTGAAGGGGTCCTCCGAACTTTTAATGCGTACTGTACGCAATTTTTTGCGTAAGCAGAAGCCCTGTATATATATATCATACATATAACCTTTATGGTCCATTTGCCATCGCAGTGTACTTTACACACATCATACCTCCCGGAAAAGGTTTTTTCTGGATAATGTAGAATGTGCACCTGCCAGGCAAAAGATTACGCGAGTATACCAGTAATTCGAGACATTCTCGTCGGCTAAGGTAATCCTCCAGACAATTTTTGTTTTTTTAATTTTTGTTGGTTTTTTTTTTCAGGGCTCCTCATGTTTCTGTGCTTTCTGCGGATTAACTTCATCACTTGCTGCCGGCAAAATTGAAATTCCAGACATCACGAGACAAAAATGCGTCTTTTGCCATTTTTATTTTCTGATAGAGTCTGGTTGCAGACGATGCTCTGTCTCTGTAATGTGATGTGCACAACTGTCACACGATACACACCTGTATGTCCTCGATTCACAGCAGAGAAATACCTGAAAATGACGGCTTGGTGGTGTCATTCGACGTGGGCTGGGAGTCGCGATCTCTCCTTGTCCTTCCGGGAATTTCAGGGAACATATCTGTGTGGAAGCGGTACGTGGGTGGGGTGGGTTGCAGGGGTGGGAGAAGTCACCCTAAAGCTGAGAGAAGAGAGTGAAGATGAAGAATGTAACACCTGCATCTCACCCCTAATCCTACGGCAGACGACATCTCGAGTTACTGTATGGAGGACGCTGGGATAGAAGAGGCGCGTGGAATAAAAGGGAGGGAGTAACCAATGGCAGGGAAAAAAAATGCAAACAAGCTGGATTGAAAAAGTCGGAAAAAGAGAAAGAGCAGGAAGGATAAGGAGAAGCTGCTGGTGTGCTGAGAACAGTCTTAAAGAGCGAAAAAAAAACCCCATACATTATACGACCTGGCTTCCTACATTTTGTGATTAGTTCGTTTCAGTTGAAGTTGAAAGTCAAATGAAACGAATCCGCGTGTGTGAGTGAGAGAGAGAGAATGAGAGAGAAAGAGCGAGAGACAGAGTGTGTCCTCGGTGTGAAGACAAAAAGTTCAGAGAGAAGGACTGACTGACTGACGACAGACAACGTGTGATGTTGAGTAGTCATGTCTCGCACAGTGGAAGCAAGGAACTCTTCATCTGGATGAGTCGAAGCTTCCAGCAGAGGACGAGAAAAGCAGCTTTATTGAAACTTCTCTTGAAAGTAACTGAGGTAGTCAAGCAACGTATTTATCTACTTATTTAGAGTTGAGTGGTCCGTGTGAGAGCCAAGACGAGGAGAATGATGAGGAGCCAGTGTGAAAACTGCGACTGGTATCTGTTTAGTAGCAAGGTGCACTCCGATACAACACATCTTTCAACGAAAATTTTTTTTTTTTTCTTTCAAACCCATGAATGGAAAATAGATCTCTCTTTCTCTGTCTTTACTCTCCACTTTTCTCTCTTTGTTTCTGTCTCTCCTGCCACTCTAAAGAAAGGTACCATTGTCTAAGAAGACAGTCCCAGTGGACCCCAGCTTCTGTCACAACAGACCGCCTGTCAGATTAGATTCGTCACTTATTGCAAAAACCTTTCAAAGACCGACAACAAAATTCTCCATCAACCAAAACCTAAATTAAACTTCTGAAAGTACAATTCTCAGTGGAGTAATTCGGTAGTAAGTAACTCCTAGTCCGAATAACCAACATCCAAGTTCTCATGGATTGGAAAAAATAACGGCCTGAATAAACATCCAAAACACATGCATTACGACGGCCTCTGGTGCTGTGTTCCTTCCCAAAGCCGTAGACACCACCATCAGGAGATAATGCCTCCCAAGACAGTGCCAGAGGCAAGCCTCTGTCAGACAAGAAAACGTCCGAGCGATTGAGTGAGAGAATGGGAGAGAGAAGAGGATGATAAAATAAGAGAACGAGAGAGAGAGGGAAAGAAAACAGCAGCAGATTGAAATTAATCTCTCCGCGTGAGATCGATTCAATCCCATTCAAGAATATAAAGTGGACACTTACAGCTGGCCAACTGACAAGTCATCGTCTTAACCAACCTGCGCCTGGCTATTAGCGACTATAAAGCAGGGAGAAGGAAGTAGTGTGGCGAACGAAAAAAACTGTTCCCGATAGGAAGAAAATGAAGGTTTACGGACGTTACTGGACGTGTAGAAATGGATTTGGGAACAAAATAATCATCTCTGATTGGTCCATTCTGTAGTGAGCCATAGTTAGCCCTCTCTATTCCTTTTTTCATTTTTTCTTTCTTTCTTTCTGTGTGCGTGTGTTTGCTCGAGCGCGCGAGAGAGAAAAAGATAATTTAAGAGATAATGAAATAACTTTTCATTTTTAAAAAAAGCTCTTAGACCTCTTTTTACACAAAGACATATTTCTAAACATGGCGTATGAGGAATTACTCTTTCATGCATTGATTTTACGAAGAGAAAAAGACAAATAGTGAGTGATGGCTACCCACACAGGTTCCCGCTGTCTTTTCAATCAACATCTCCAGCACAAACATCTCGAGGCAAACACAAACACATACATCGATTTTATTTTTTTGCATAGTTACGAGTCTTTTTTTTTTTTTTTTGAGTCTTGGTGTCATTTTACGATGGACTACGTCGTGTGGCTCAGGATTTATTTATTATTTCATTTAACTGATGGCGTAGTACCCGTTGGTATACTATACCGTTATAATAGTGATAAACTTTACAGAAGAAAAATATTGCCTAAATATGATGTAGTAAAAAAAGACAATTTTTTCAGTGTTTGTATTTTAGCTCTTTTAAACTTGTTCCTGTCGCGGTAGTTTACAATTACAAAAGAGAAACAAGTTAATATATAAGCTCCGGGTATCGTCGATGACTGCCAGTTACAAACGGTCAGTATTACGCAGTCATTACCCCAACGGGGACCGTGCTTATGAGTAAGAAAGTAAGAGAAAAAAAAACTAAGGGAAAAATATTTCGTTCTCAGTGCTATGCCTGGACCCCATGGATATTACTTCATCAATTTTTTCAACCCCGGGGTATCTTTCCTACTGCTTCATGACTACGTCTTCAAGGGTAAGACAATGCGTAGTCCTTACAACTTCGGAAACAAGATGTTTGTCTTGTCCTTCCCCATTTTTCTTAGGACAGCGCATTATCCTCCTCTAATAACTACCAACCCCGTAGTGTGCTAATTAATTAAAGTAATTACAATGGCACGTGACTATTACGAGTTTCTAGAAAAGAAAAGGATGTTCAGTGAAACTTAATATGACAAACTCTGATTACAACCGCTGCAAGCCCACAGTCACACAGACTGTATTGTATGTTGTTGTGGTGCAAACTGACATCAACACCAGGTGCTTCACAGGTGCAGTGGACAGATGACCGTGATCAATAAACAACCGGAATGTCACACTCCGACGTAGAGGCAGCGGGTCGATGATGACGCACTGACCTGAGGTCAGCTGGATCTGACAAGTGACCGTTATCCCAAGCATGGGTTGTACGATGCCGGCTCTCCCCACCATCTTTGACGCTGTCGGTCTGGACAAACTAACAAACAAAAACACGCGTACACACACACACACACACACACACACACACACATTTTTTATCACGCCCATCAAAATGTAGAAAACCTGGGGCTCGATATTTTGTTTGTTTGTTTATTTATTTTGACATGGTCTCTGTACATGTAGAACAAGACACTACCACACAGAGAGTGTGATGACACGTGATGTTTACACTGAGGTATAAGGATTTTATTCGATCAATAACTGTGTAAATTATGTAAACTGACATCCAGACGGGATTACAGGAATTAGGTCCCTACACAGGTTGTGTTATGTAAACAGTGTTGTAGCCAGAGTTTGCTGACATTCTTGTAATCAACTCCGAGCAAGGAAAAAAAAAGTGATCTTGTTCGTGAACCAGAAAAGGTACTTATCGAACATGACCACCGAGGACTGTTGTTTATGTAGACAAAGTTTGTCTAGCCTCATACGGCGGTGAGTGTATTGACACTTGTGTGGCCCTCTGTCCACAGTTAACGATGTCCTGCTGCTATAAGCGTTAATTGGCTTAGACCATGCTCGCCGCCAGGCGTCGCCACCGAGCGGATATCGAGTGCTGACAGACCGCTCAAGGCTGGCATCGGGTAGAGACCCACCCGGCTGCTGTCAGGCTTTGTGTTGCCTCTTGCGTCGCGGTACTTTTGATGATGATGATGACGACGACGATGCAGTGGTGGTAGTGGTGGTGGTGCCTCACCGTTGCACTGACGTCGCAGCATTTCGGTTTTGAGAGTATCCGGAAGTAGCGCAAGACAATCTATTTTTAGGCAGCTTCGCGGAGCACTCGGCCCATGTCTCCATGGCGGATGTTTGATCACGTGCGCTGTGCAGTTATTTGATTTATGACAGACTGTCATTATTTTAAAGAACTTGAAAAGCGACCACCCTTGACAATCGTTTCAAAGAAGAGCAGCTTCCCAACCTGTACTGAAGTGTGGAGGGAGATGGAGTCTGGCAGTGTAGTGTTGGCCATCTTGTTCGGAGGTTGGCTTGTTGAGACTCTGTGTATCTCCCGAGACATCTCACCACAATCGCCATTCGGTGACAAGTGTGCGAACCTGATGTAAGTGGTGCAACATCTTCAGAACTCTGCCAAGCCGACCTACATATGCTGTGTCGCCCTTTCATCTTATGATATTTTAGTTTCGGTGCCAGGAGAGGAATTGTCGTCGGTCGATTACTCCAAAACTCCAAAAAAGAGAAGGCGAAGAATGGCGGCGAGTAAAGCTACAGACAAAAGCATTCCTTCATCTACAGACAGCTATACCACCCGCCACATCCTAGGAAAGAAAAGCATGCCGTATGCTTGAAGTAAACGGAGACACGACGACGGTTTCGACTGACACTCGACGAGAAAGTCGTCGATAAACAAGTGTCTAGCGAGTCATTCTTTCTTCCGTTTTTCTCTAATCCTCCTCTGCAGATGCTCAAATTGTTTTCAAAGGCGACTCTTTGTATGAAATATTGTAAAAGATTAATCAAACCGTTCGGTCAGGTGACACCGTCTGAGCAAAACCTCCGCTTAAGAATTATCGACTTTCTACGAGTGCGCTACCGTCCACCCGCTCCACCCACCCATCGATCCACCCGTATATAACATTAAAAAAATATAGTAACCGGTCTTACAAATTATTAAGCCATCCACCATCAGTTTTCGAGCCAAAAAGTGACTAACACACCTAAATATATCAAATTACGAACTCGGAAATTGTTTATTACATTATTATATCAGCTGATGTTACAAGCGTAAGTTGTTGATATAAAAATAACGAAGTCTGTCACCTTCAAAGATGATCTGTTTGTAAAGGGAGTAGAATCGTGTTTTCTCTACTTCGACATATTAACAGAAAGCAACCAAAATAATAAATAATAGTCAGACAACAAGATCTTTACCTTACTTCAACCAAAATAATAAATAATAGTCAGACAACAAGATCTTTACCTTACTTCAACCAAAATAATAAATAATAGTCAGACAAGATCTTTACCCTACTTGTTGTTGTGAAGTACCCAGCCTCCCACCTGTCTGTGTAGGAAAAGTCGTGCTTGATCATCGATCTCCTAGAAGCTTTTAATGACCAAAGTGCTATCATCGCCAGCTGTACGCAGCAACAACGACCGAAAGAAATCACGCGACATTTACGACCTACACTTTACACACTTCCGGCGAGACGTAAATAATGGCGCGTAGGAGAAAAATTAACAGCCAATCGGATGGCGCCGTTCAGAGACATTCGGGTCTTTTTAAACAGTCTCTGGAACGATGCCAGAATCTTTTCTGAGGAGGTAGAAGAGTATACTACGTGTTGACGCACGCCTACGAGTCGCTTTGAACTTAATACCCTCGACTCCTCCCCCCTAACGCCCACACAAATGTATTTCCATCCCATAGTGACCGAGAATAACAGTGAAACAAAAGCTGGGATTTTAATAACACACACGGAAAACAAAAATGTGCCACGTGACTGCTTGGGAATAAAGAATGGATTTGTACAGTTCGTTGACTTGTTATAGGTAGACATTAGACATAAGTATTTAATCTGATCGTAAATTATGTGCTTAGAAACCTTTTACAAACAAGTAGGAGTAGTTAGAGAAAAGTTTAATTTAATGGCAGCGTACAAAGCTCGACATTATCAGAAACGTAGTTGAATCAAGTCCAATGGAATGTTTTAAGCTGCTTGCCGACCGTGAGTACGAGACACAAACAACAAAAAAACGCATACCCCACACCATAGAAGAGAGAAAGAAAGATAGAAGGAGAGGGCACTTCACCCATCGGAGACAAATTTGCTACAAAGCTAGTTGGACATCACCCTGAAACAGGGTATTCTGCCTCTGTCGGTGCCAAGACTGCTCATTTGAGTGTAATTACGAGAATGAAATAGAAAGCCATTTCGCCGGCCATAGCTTACCTTCCTTGCCGTATTGAAAGGAGAAAGTTCTGGCATTCCCGGGGCGTCGATAAAGGGTGTCTAAGCGAAATGTTTCTCCTGGGAGTTCAGAGCAGCGCCAACAAGCAAATGATGGCAAGAAAAGGAGAGGAGAAAAGAACCCTGCTCCCTCTCCCCTCTCCCCCCTTTACAAGCCCACAGTTAATGACGTGTCCGGTTTGGGGCACCGAGGGCAGCAACACCGTCAGCTGTGAGTCCAACGGGTATGCGCCTCGATGTGACCAACATAGCAATGACCACTTCCGGTTGTGTCTTGTTTGCAGGGATTTTGGAGGGGCCTTGGCTGGCCAGACCTGGGGAGGTTCAGTGGGATTGAGTGCGAATTAGCTGTGCCCTACGAGTTGCTGACCGCATCCCAGGAGGCAGAGCGGATGGAAAGGGATATCGTGAAGCCGCATTTTGATCAAATTAGATGGCGAACTGTCTTCGCACCGGCACCGGCAGGGGGCGCATCAGTGTCTTGTGACGGGTGTGATACATAAATTGAACAAGCGGTAATCTCACATACTCACACATCTAAATGTACACAGGAACACATGTTACACATGAATGTTCGAGTGAGCACGCATGCGTACACACACGCGAACAATTTACTGTATTCTTCGTCATCATCATCATTATTATTATTAAATCGACCCTCTTCATGATCTCTTTTGCCTCGATTTCTAATGATTTCGGGCAGTAGGGTATTGGGAGACATAAAAGTTCTTGTTATTTGGCTCCTGTTTGCGTTTTCTGTACTTTTTTGTATTCATCATAAGTGCTGTTGTTTATTCTTTCATATTTCATATGCTATTTATTTGTTTTCCTAATCCTCGTATGCTGTTCCTGTTTCGTTCTTGTTCTTAAGCGATAAGAGCATGCTCCTTAGGAGTGTGAGGATGCGCTTTGCAAATTTTGCATTTATTGTTATTATTATTAAAAGACATTCCATAACATAATCTATCGGAATATTGATCCTACATTTTGGACAACTAAAATTCCAAAATGGCGTTTAATGCTGTGACGATGAAGCCCTTCTATATTTGTAAAGCACTCGTCTTCTAGCATACTCATGCACACGTGCGTGTACGCGAACACACACACACACATACACACTAAAGTTGTCCTAAGCATAGATCACTGTAGAACTTCATCTTTAAATAGGGATTCATGATTTAAAACAAAAGCCCTGCTACATTTTTCAGCTTGTTGCTTGCATGTTGATGTTCCGTTCCTATTAATCGTTGCAGTATTTTATTTAGTGTCTCAATGTACACCAATGTTTCACATTTGTTCTTCAGTATATATGAAACCCGATTCATTAAGAATGTGCGTGCAAATTACAACTGTTGGTTGTCATGATTCCGCTACCACTGAGATAGACATCCCTGTATGATCCTGTTTGCCCCTTGTTGTCCACATTTCCTCCCCTAGCATGTGCTTGCCCCTTTACTACGGGCAACTCAGGTAAGAACGTTTTAGTTCTCTGTAATTCCTGGGTACAGACATGTCCCCCAACCTGGTTTTCAGAAAATAATTGTTTCCTTTCCTCTCACTGTGTATATGCATGCGTGCGCGCGTTTGCCTGTCTTTAAGTGGAGCTTAAACATGGTATACAGTCCTCTACATTGAATAGTTCTGCGATCTCCGAGGTTGCAGTCAGCCTGCAAGAGCAGAATTGATGAATAAATTAGCTGCGAACATTGACTGGTCCTCGCGACCAGGACTGTGTGAGGCGATGACAGATTGTCATAATTTCTGGTAATGTGCAGTGATAATTGGCGGCGGCCTTTCCACTCAGTCAGGAAGCAAATCGTCGACTGCGATAAGTGAGAGTAAATGCCGTGCACTTACCTCGTGCCAATTATCCACGTCCGTCCCTCCATTAAAAGAGGAACATTTGTGGGTATATAGGTGAGGGGGGGATTGTTTGTGGGTGAAGCTGAACACCTGCACTTCCACCCATCAATCCCGCTACAACCGTTACAAAACTTTCCCTGAGTATATTATCTGTAAAATTCTAGAACCCGTTCTGTATTAGTTTGTCCAATTTCTCATCTCTTCTAAGTCCTAAATATGGATGTCATCAATAAAATATTCTCTAAAACCAACAACAACAGCAACACCAACGGTTTACTGGACAGGGAACAACACAACGACCAACGTCACAGTTAGTCGCTGAAACAATGGAAAACTTCACTCACGCCCGCAAACAAACCAGTTTTGGTGTTACAGATAACACACACTCAACGGTTATTTTCAACATCATTATATTTCCATTCGATGCCATGTACACATATAATACAAGAAAGGTGTGTATGTAACTCCAGGCATTGCTGTCAGCACTGTCCGCCTGCTTAACAAGCTCCCTCAGCCTCTCGCACCTTCAAGACTGAAAGCTTGGAACAGTGTTAATTAAATAATTATAAAGGTACCCGAAAATATTACCTAAAAAAATCAGAGAAAGTCTCCATACCTCAGAGATGCTAAATGTTAAATATCACTAGGTGTTATCAGAAACTTATTCAAAAAAATTATTTTTTAAATGAAAAAACTTATATCGATTATCGATTTCAAAAAACTTTCTTCTGTCAACTGAAAAGGTTCAATTCGATCAATTCCACTTTGGGCGAGTAGGTTTCATTAATCTATAAACATCTTTTCATCGTCTAATTAGAGTAATCCATAGATTACTGGTGTCTGTCGATTCCACTAACACAAGTACAAGACAGAGTTTTGTATCGAGAGACAGTTGAGGGCGAACGATGTAACAATGTAACACGTCACTCTTTATCTCGAGATGGAGAACAGAAGGAGCTGGGAAGAATGAAATGCGAGGGTCAGTTTTTAAGGAGGAGGAAATGGGAAGGTCAGTTCTGTACAAGGGGACAACAGCAACCCTCCATGGCCACACCTGGCTACCATCGTCGTTCGTGACGTATTTACACCGATCGTTGTGACGACACTTGTGACGACGTCCTGGGTGCACGGAAAGCATGTGACGTACGTAGGACGACTGCTGAAAGGCAGTGATAAGGTCTTGCAATGGACACTGGGATACAATCAGCTACACAACAGCATCCACCACGAAAAACACATTCAACTCGTCTCCTACACTCATTCTTGCGTCTATCTTCAGAGTATTAATGACCATAGGAAATCATTACTAACCTTTCTCTCTCTCCCTCTCTTTCTCCCTCCCTCTCTCTCTCCAGTGTAATTCAAAACACTTGTTTGCGACACTACATATACTTCGCCCGTGCGTAAATGCAGCTAATTTTTAAAGCCAGATTCTTTCTCTGATCTGGAAAAAAAATGCCCAGGAATGCGTATTTGATTTTCAACACATTCTGTGTACAAATTATTCTTGGCAACACACAACAAAAAAAAAAAAAAGAAAAATACGTTTTATCATCTGTGTCGGCGTCGTAAAAACAAAACGCGGCTTTTAGTACAGGAAGCCAACAACAACAAAACACGAACTTGCCCGATGATTACGATGCATATACATCAGCGAAACGTCTACTGCTGTAACCAAAGACATTCTTTCCGGGGGAAAAAAGTGTAAACACTTAAAGATTTGTGATGTGTTTGACTGTCCGTCTGTTTTTGTGCAGCCAACCTGAAACTGGTCCGCACATCCGACCTAAAAGCTGGAAAATTGCGCTGGAACTGCTGGTGTTCCAAACATTGTAACAATTTGGCACAATAACTTCATATACCCTCCCACCCCACCTCACGAGTCTGTGTAACCATATTGTAGAACAAGTGGTAATGTTCAGCACATTACTTTTTGCCAAACGTATTTAAATATTCAAAATAAGTTCGGTTACAAATGCCAACAGAAGATAAAGATGCACACGTCGATGAAGAGCTGGAACTTTACAATTTTCAAGCGCCAGCAGCCAGAACAGAGAACCCCGTTGCCATGGTGTCCACGTGGCTTCTTCACGGGTACCCTCGGGGTACGACAGGCGATAGAGGTGCAGGGGAGGAAGGGAAGGGTGGACGGGTGAAGCGTTTGAGCGTTGTCAAGTGTCCGTGCATGCAAAACACCTGGAGTGAGCACGTGGGCGTGCGTGCTTGCAATACGTAATGGCAAACTTCTAATTTCCGGTCGCGGATAGAAATGATTGTCCTGCGTCGTACAATTCTGTTTATTTGTTTGATACTCTTTTTTTTTTCGTTGCCGCAAGAGACGAAAAATAGACCCTTACGAAAGTTTGCTCAGCCTCATTAAAAAGACATCGACAAGATGGGATAATTTTGTTTTTTGTTTTTGGTTTGGGGTTGGTTTTTTGCACCTGTTGTTATCCTGCCTTGCTGTGTCCACATTACAATTTCCATTACAGTGAAATCATCTGCACAGGGAGTTGGCGTCCAACATCAGATCATCCATTCTGTCTTGTTAAAAAAAATTAAAACCCGAAATTTTCCATACGAGCGGAAAGTGAAAGAGGTAGTGCAGGCAGCGCACACGAGGACGAGGAGACAGAAGGACATCCTTGCGTTGAGATCACAGCGCTACCACTGCGCATGCGCGTGTCTTCTGAAGTGGTTTTGCGTGATTTAAGTTTAAACGAGTGCTCACCCCTGAAATCGCCCAGCAGAAGTTCGACACAATGGCGCTGATCGCCGGTTCTCGATTTTTGGCTTACGCTGGCACGCAACGCTGACCGCCGCCTGCACAGAATCCGTTTTCCCGAGACTGGAGAGCGCAGCTTTGTGACTCCGGATGGGAGGGATATTCAGTTCGCAGAGTGTATTTGCTTCACTTCCGGAGCGTTTCTCAAGAACATTATTTCCTTCAATCAGGCGAGAAAATTGTTTTCGAAAGCTCCCCTTGTGACTGGGAGCGATCTCATTATCGTGTCGCTTGGTCCTGCACAAGTCTGGGACATGAAGAAATGCAAAGAAATTTGGTCGCTGCTGAGGAAGAAGGAGCGAGACTGGAGTGTGGGAGAGTTCTTCGAACCTGAATGGGCCTCCACTCCTTCCAAGTCCCGAACATCTTTACTAAAAGATTATCCAAATAGTTTTCAGAATGGATGAAACATTGGATGATCGATTTATTCACCCGTTTCAGTCTTGTGAGATCGATTCTTGATTTGAATGCATAACAGGGTCCTCTGATGTGCGCCTTCAGGTTCATTATGTACATAAATAATTAATCAAATGATCGAGCAAAATCTGCTTCGGATTTATCACATGTTCTTTGCAAAACCTTACTGGAGGGTGTGGATGGGAAATGATTGTTTCTGACCTCAGTTCCCTTTCAAACTATCATATCGTTCATAATGAGTTCGTCGATTTCTTTCCTAAGATCGTCAGGGTTAATGGTGTAACTTCCTGATGTGGTAGTTCCATCATCATCGTCGTTAAAACTTGACGATCCCCACCTCTGCCTCCCCCCATCGGGGACAGAGGGTGGTGTGGACACACCAGAGTTTCTAACGATGCTCGTTGTCACCCCGGAATACCCGGAATTACCCGGGTATGAGTGCAGCACGCTCCGGTAGGCAGGCTGTCGCGACGACCCGAAGGGAAAATTCCGATCGACGAAGGATGGCGAGGACTCCTCCGCTGGCGGGGGAGGAGGGGGGAACTCGTCATCTCTGTCGGTGGAGCTCTCCCCCAAGTATTCCAGGTTGCCATTGAAGGACACGTGAGGCAAATGCTGTCGCGGGACTCGCCCGGAACCGGAACTGAGGCCGCCGCGACCAGAATGGCGAGTTCTGATTGGTCGAAGGTCGCCGAGCCCAGTGTTCACTGGAGGAGTTGTGCCTCGTGCTGCATAAACAGGCGGCATGGGGTACATCGCTACAGCATCTGCACATACAACAAGACAATATTAATGGGGACGGCGCAAGCCACTTATTAAAAAGAAATTCAAACCCA
>SRHC01003375.1:0-16443 GCA_004794325.1 Pomacea maculata | reverse complement strand
GTAAACTTTCAGGTGTCTCGAATTTCCTCTTATAATGGTGTCTGTTTCTTTCTTTCTTCGGGTTTCCCTGCCAGCTCTCCTTCCTCTTTGAGATGCGATGTCTTCTCTTTTCTTAAATTGAATATCTTTTCTTTTTCTTGATGAGGGCTGTCTATTTAAAGCTGTCACCTATTTCTCTGCGATGCAATCACTTTTTAAAATTTTTAAATCCTCTTCTTACAAGTCTGCCTATCAAAACAGAAAGGTGCACCAAAGCATTTGGAACTGAGTACTTTAAAAAAAATGTTCCGAATCTCCTTTGTACTCTCACACAAAGGAAGGGACAAATAAAGGCCAGGTATGTATAGCTCAATCCGTTTTTCGACAAAATAGTAACACGTTCAGGCCTGTCATGTTGCTGGGACCAATTTCTTAAAACGCCACCACCTGGCCTGGCATGGACAGAACGTGCCTCACAGGTTTATACTCCGGCACAGGCCCTACAGACTGTCTCAGGCCCTGGACATTCCGTGACAAAACTGACAACAGCCATAACCTGTGTTTTCTTCCGCTCACCTTGCTTTAATCCTCGCCATGAAAGGTCCTACATCACTGGTGTAGTTAAGGTTAATCACTGCTCCACGGCGCCATCACTAAACCGCATTATATCTTTGCCATGGGAACACACACTCTCACACACACTGACAATTATTTAGAAGCCACGCACGCTAAGCAACTAACAATAATGGCAGTGCCACAAGACTGAGTGCTTACACAGTATGGTATGCGATAGGTGGCTATGTAAGAAAGATAAGTCAGCATGTTCTGAGAATGATAACGCCGAGAGAAAGACAAGCTTAAATAAATAAATGAATAAGGCAGGATGGCGGTGCAATAAAGGAGGCATTAACAGCAGCCAACACGATGACGGGTGATAAAATAAACAAGATAAGGACTGTCAGATATTCAAGAGGAATGTCAAACCAACAGCCAAGGCAACCGGCAGAAGGTAAACGGTCCTGCCATGCCGGGGTCTGAGGTACCCGTACCCACTGTCCGTGCTGCCATATCGCCAGTGCACTATGTTATGGATGGAAAGTCTTGCTCCAACTTTGTTACATCATTTCTGGCCCACATCCAGCCCACGCGGAGGTTTTCCTCCGTCTCCCACCAACAAGGGAAGGCATTGAAAGCACAGGCACAGGGGAGAAAAGAACTTGATGAGTAGTGGGAGGTCAAACAAATTTTCCTTCAAATATGTAAATGATTATACTTATTGCAGCCACCCGAGACCACCCCTGATGTCGACAATTTATGCTCTCGTTGATATTTTCCATGTCCACGTTTGAATAAAAAGTCTGCCATTGTTCTAGCACCAGTCAGAGGACTAAATCCTCAACAAACTCAAAGGCGAAACTAGAATATAGGGCTAGACAACTCTCTAAAATGTTTTTCGATTGTTGAACTGGCGCTCTTCCTCAACATGGACTGTGTATACACAATGCAGGACCTGTACACTCAGACTAAAGCCAGCACCAACAGCGACAACAAACGACTCACGTCGTCGGCGCGAGGCCTCTTTCTGGGGGAGATGCTATCCTCCTATCGGCTTCTGTGATCGGCATGTCGGGGACGGGAGGGACAGGGCGAGGGAGGGAGTTCATAGGCTCGAAGGGTAGAGATGTTGCCCGACACCAGCCATCACCCATCACCGCCTGGTACCTCTCACGTGGGGCTGCCGGTCCTCACCTAAGCAGCTTTTCAAGTCCAGATACAAGATCACTTCTAGCTCTCTGAGTGTAATAGCACGAGGGTGAGTATATACTCACTTCACCTGCAGGAAACTAGCACTACCAAATGTTGCAGTGCTCTCGAGGTCTATGGTGTACTTACAAGCACTGCCAGTAACTCCTCCATCTGTACTCTGTAGAATCGGCACTCTTTTGTCTGCCTCAATGAGCTTTGATGAGAGACATAGTAATTAAAAAAAAAAAAAAACAGAAAAAACAAACCAACCCTTAGCCACATCATCGTGCAGCATGTCAGTGCCAGACTTTATATATACTCTATGACCAGACTACTGTTCTCAGGGTTGCACAACTTTTCGCCTGTGAAACTCATGTGGTGAACACACCGTTTATTTTTGTTCTACGGGAATTAAATGTACACATAACGGTTTTGTACTGAAACTAGCACAAGACTGTTTTCTGTGTCACGTGGTTTCGATATGTACAAAGCTGGGCTGGAAGGTCAGATAAAGCGAGCTTTGTTGAGAAGTTTTATCTCGCACTCACCATGGACGGAGTGTACTGCAGCACATAAATGTCATCACAAAAATACGTTTTACATAAATACCCACCCATACATTATGCATGAGCAAACACCTGACAGCATCAAATGCACCTGACAGTCTCTCTCTCACACACAATTTACTTGTGAGGCCAAATTGAAACCAGTTACTTGGCCGTCTGACATTCAGTTCCGACTTAAAAACCCTGCCATGACAAGTACGTGGGAAGATTGGACAGGCAGGAAACGATCCCCAATCCCCTCGCCCTCGCCATTACTTAGTTACGATGAAACGCAATGGAGGTCATTCCGAGAGGTGACCTGCCCTTTCGGTGAATGACGCGTGACACCCCATGCAACCCTTCACGTGCGCCCGCGGGTGGTGCGGGGTGTGGGGGACATCCGGACAGGTGGACCGGAAACTGGTTCTGCTGCTGACAACACCACAATAAAATGGGGCAGAGAAAACTTGGGTTGTTTTACCTGCAGACACGAGAATCGTTCAGTAGCTCGTATCAATGAAGCTCGATAACGGGTAGGGATGATGAACGAGCTGATTGTACTGATGGGTGTGTACAGTGTGTTTGTGTGTGAGAGAGTGAAAGAAAGGACCCTCATATCTCAGGACGAGTTTGTGTAAACACCCAACAACAACAACAAACTGTCCATGAGGCAAGATATCGCAAGAAGCGGGTGTAGATGTCGTATTATCGAAAGACCTTGCACACGGTGAGACATGGCAGACGAAGAAGGTAAAATAATAAAACAGACCCGACTACACACGCCCAGCAATTAGAAACGCGCAAGTGATAGCACTCATGTCTTATCACCACCAAACCTGTTTCACTACCACGGCACGACACACCCACTGCCCCCGCTGCACCACTCTCCCTGGGGACTGACCCTGTGGTCCGCTTACACGGTGTCTGCAATAAATGTGTCCCTGCCAGACGATTCAACTTCCTGCTCGTCTTCTTGAGGACACCTGTCCTTCCCGTCCACGACAGTCGCATTCAGGGACAGACCCTACCCTCCTTTCCTTTGCCAGACGGTGGGAGGTGTCTACCTGTGATGACTATCGTGTTCAGTTCTTGTTCAGTAGTAGTATAGTCGGAGGGAGGAACTGGATGGTACAGCAGCTGACATCATGGTACATGTCACACCTAGCAGCTGGCCCCTCGACCATCAAGTCACGTGCCAGAGCTCGCACCTTTCCCCTTATCACATTTACATCACTGTTCCTTTCGTAACTTCGCCCAGTTACTCCTCGCTCATGAGTTATCGCATTGAACGAATTCCTCTTCTAATAATCAAACAAAAAAATGAACACAGGACAGCTACTGCGTTATGAACAGGAAAACCCAAAAATAAAAGCCTTTCACAAAACTTCATTCGTGTGTCTCCTGTTACAAATGACCTGCTAATTGTTGTCGTAAAATGTCACCCTCGCCTCACTGGGGTGTCATGTTCTCACCAAGGATTTAGAAGCGAATCCGTGTCCTCACCAAGGATTTACCAGTTATTTCAATCAGGAATGACAAGAATGATTTCTCATAGGCGACTTAGAAGTCCAGGCCCTCGTCCTCCCCAACGCCTGACTAGTCCATCCGTGTCCTCACCAAGGATGCACGAGCCGAGCACTGAGCAGACGAGCTTCTGGAAACATGCTGCAGCAAGTTCAAACACCTTGACAACGACCCCGGGAGGGCGGGGAAAGGGGCGGGGTTGGCGGGGAGGATCAATGACGGTCGATGCGTCTTTGTGTTTTGGAAGATGAATCACTAACAGAGGCATCCTCCCACCCGTGGCCAACAGTTCGCCGGGTACCGAAGTATTGACGGCTGTCAGCGATGCGAATCGACCGACAGGTGAGTCTGGCAGGACCGGCCAGAAAAAACACCTGTGAGATGGCAGGCTGACAAAGCAGTATGGGAATGCGGGAGGTCTGAGATGGTTGTCGATATTGTGACTGGGAGACGGTGTTGTCCGGCTGTCAGGTGATGTAACACACCTGTGAATGTTGTGATGTGAGAGGATTGGGACCGACACAGGAACATCGCACTGCGAGAGGCATGATGGGTGACGAGAGAATCTGTGAAACAAATGATATTAGGATATTTCGAAGTGAGAGAAGTAAGAGTATTGCTTCAACATCATGATACTGGAGTCTGACATGAGAGACTAGACTATCTTGTTGCAAATGCTTGTAAAATGAGTGACAGAATATTATGATGTAAATCTGTAAACGACTGACTATAAATATGTGTGAGAAGAGTGGGGCGCCTGGTTGGCGACCTTTTATGCAACCCCGTCTTGATAGGAGGGAAGGAGAGGTGCTTGGAGGGCGGGGGTGGAATGACAAGCCATAGTAGTACTTGCTGTACCCTGCCTGCCAAGCAGACACCAACAATCTTACCCTATTACATCTCTCTAGTAAAGTCTCCAGAAAACACTTCTTGCAAGCCTGATGCTTGTCTTAAAGAAAGAGAGCAAGACAGACGACTCAGCAACTCGAGACCTAACCCTCGTCTGACTTCCGAGCTCTCGTGGCTGCTGCTGCAACGTCTGGCTCCTGATGTTTTGGCGGAGCTGGGTGTTGCTGCAGTAAAAGAAACAACTAAAGGGGTGTGGGGTGGCCCCGGTAATGGTGGTCTGGGTTCACATTTCACGCCCACACACTCAAGCTTTTCCTGCGATCACTTCACCCGAAAACAGCGCCTAGCCGCCATCTGTCGTCTGCGCTGTTTGAAACAGTTCAAAGGTTAATCAGAATGCATTTTACTGCACCCGAGATTTCGGCCATGTTCAGACTTGAACAAAACCACGAGGAAGAAATTCTTTTATGTTGGTCGCCTTTACTCGGCCGTGTTTTGTGGTGGCGCGAGCGTGAAGTATTAAATTGTCGACGGTGTACACGGAATTCTAATATAAGCTCTTGCTGTCGTTCAAGCACAAAGAAAGTGAACATTCTCAACCTGTCTTATCGCATCTACGGTCCGCTTTTATAGCTACGAACAAATATTTCGGTAAATCATTCCAAACACATTTAGCAGATTAGAGCAGGTCACTGATCGGTTGGTGATGGCGATGTGGAACTCCGGTCCCCGACACCCATAAATCCCCCCCTACCACCACCCTCAAATGTTTTAGCAGTTCAAAATGTTTCAGTGGTGATGACTTATTCAGCTAAGGGTTTATGGGGTTACCATGAATTTTTCATAAGACTGAGTAAAAAAACTGAAAAGTTTTTTTTTAAGGGGGGGGGAACGTTGCTTACACCTGGCTGACGTTCAGGTGTAAAAGCTGGGATCTCCCAACATCCACTGTAAAACATCATCGTTGACACTTTATCCAGTGGAATTGCATTTTACTATTCCCAGTGAAAATATGATACTGTTGCTGTTCTTGATAGAACACTTTAAATGATTTCCTCTTAGCCTAATCACAATAATTGACCCCATGCTCTCTACATATCAACCTACTTGTTATTCCTCGTAAAAACCACTTTTTATTTTCCAAGTAGCGGTGAATAATAACAGAATTTGAAGGAGGCGTAAAGTTGGGCTGGTCTGGTGGGCGGTGATGGCTCTGTATTACTCACAGCATTGCGCTAATCATGTCACAAAAAACATTATCCACTTAAGCAGCCATTGTCTCTGCAATCACACGCCTTGGCATACAAGATGTAGGTGTTCTACTTACTTACAGAAACATGCTCCTGCCTTTCGCTCCACACCACCCACACACACTCTCACCCATCCACACTCTCCTCCGCTGCATCTCCAAAACACATCTCGATCTGTTTTAAAATGCACATAAACTCACCAAGCAGGAGAATGCGGACATCTCTATGACGGAACAACCTCGTCCATAGGTGTCCCATAGTAACAATGTTTGTGCACGCAGACCGTGTGATAACTCCTTGAAGATGCAACCACCAACTGGTCAGCTATCCTTACTCACACAGGGAAACAAAACGTTTTGTTTTTCACAATGAATGTGGACGGAATGAACACACATTACGCTGGGCTCTGGACCACCGTTTGCATGTCCCGGCATTCACTACTCGTTTTTCTCTCCTTCCTTGCTGACGTCTGGTTTTCTTTCAACCTCTCCTCAGCATCGCACATTTCACCTCATTTCCTCCTCTTTTGCTGCCCCCAGCTGCAGAGGAGCACACAGCAGCTGGATGCGTATCGTGTTAACCGTCCACACACCGAGTGTAGCTGTACATGCTGTACACAGCTTCGCCGTGTTGTCGGCTTATGTGTTGCACGAGGGCTCGGGGAATGACGTCAGCCTGCCGCCCCAACCAATCGCGGTTTAAAAATACCTCGGCACTGACAGGCGATTGGCTGGGAGATTTTTTTCCTTGCAGGGGTTAAAGGTCAGCGTTATTCCACGGCAGCACGCGAGGCAAAGCGCGACGTCGTTGACAAGAGCTTTCTCTCCTCCCGCAGGGTCAGGGTTCACGTTCCAGCGAAGTGCACTCGGAGGGAGGGTGTCGGTGAGAGTGCTGCGGGTGTGCATGGTGATCGAAATCGATATTTAAATGTGACCGACAAAACAACAATCGTCAGATAGCCGGTTTTTTTTTTTTTTAAATGGACTTTTCGGCGCCATATCTCTATGAAGATCTCTACAACTGCTATATTCACATTTGCTTCTAATTTTGAAAATTTATTTTCTCGCGCGATTTAAAAATTGTTTAAGCTTTAAGATTACAGTAGCGTTAATTCTGTGTCCATTTGGGTGATCATGGCTTCAGTTACTATTGGCAGGCTGATAATAAACTGAGTATCAAAGGGTTATAGTTATATATATATAGTTCCTTTGCCATTGAGTACTGCGAGGTGTACAAACGACGCCGAATCTGGGTTAATGAGTACATGAGTGGAACCTTGCGAAAGTAATTAAAATACTGATTATATTGCTATAAGATTGCCACACCCAAATCTTGAGTGGTTGGAGAAAGAATGAGCCGATTGATAAAATCCTAATGCTAATTAACTTCCCATCTCAAGTGATTAAAAACTTCTGGCAGATTCGGCTGTATACACAAGGCCTTATATACTTACTTCAGCCATAAATATACATTCATGATATTACGTACTATTGTCATCTATCCCCGGGTTATTTAATCCCAGTGGCCATCTATAGACTCGATCGATCAGTTTTCTTGAGTACTATGATCCGGCGATGATCCGGCGATGTCGGTAAGTTTCAGATATAAAATACCAGATGACTGATCGGTAATAATAGCCGCAAAGTGGACACTTGGATTATTTAGAGATTTTCCTTGACCTGAGCCAGTCTCAGGAAGAATTAAATCATTCAAGGCCGAAGCTTATGGCGGGTTGGCACAGAATTAAGTGTCACTGGAGTACGTGTATCACAATAATATAACAATCAACATGTGATTTATATCGCACGTGAAGGAGCATGCTCTCAGTGCTTGAGACATGGACAGCATACAAAGGATAGAAGGATAAACAAACGTGCAGACAAGTATAATAATTACAAGATAAACATATAGAAGACGCAAAGAGGAAGCAGGGAAACAGTATATTTTAGTGTAAACAAACAAATCAGTGGAATATATAACTCTGGAGTGTATCACCAAGAAGCGTATAAGGTTAAATAGAAGGATCGAAGATCATCTGTTCGCACATGTCTCTGTAGCACGGGCTTCTGTTTGAAGGTTCTCTGTTCATAATAAAATTGTAGAAAACAATTAAAAGATGGGTAGACTGCGTGGTCATGCAAAGCTATTATATAACTTCATCTACATTATTCACAAGAGAAGGACAGTGGAAAGGGAGATGAAAAGAAAGGGCTGGACATGCGTGAGGTCACCTAGCTGTTGCGGGTTCAACCGATTTATTCCCGCCCCTGATGCGTACCAAAGTTGAATGTTGATGGATATATCTACAGAAATTGTCATTCATTAGCAGCATCAGCATCACCAGCACAACCTGACAGCTTCAGAAAGAATGTATAGCCAAACTATACCAACTACCAACTTCAGTCGCACGGAAGAAAACTGTTGTTTTTTATGCCCGCTACCGCAGCAATGGGATGTGTGTCTCAATTGGCTTAAAAAATACATTAATAGTTTAAAGAGTCCAGGAATTTGAGTGACCGATCGTCTTCATTGAATACATTTGTGTGAAGATTTTATAATATTAAAAACAAGGCAAGGAGAGAAATAAACAGTGTGCGTGTGTCAGCAAAGGATGTTCCCCGGACTATACATCAGTTATATATGTTCATGCACTTCCTTGAATACAAATAAAAAAGGTCTATAGTCGGTATAATTGCTATGAATTTAAATGTTCAATATATGGGGTTATTATGCAAACATGTACCATCATCTGCTAAACAATGTTTTAATAATCATCTTATTGACAAGACAACAATACCAAAGCAGCTTATTTCAGGGATGTCCTTGCCTTCACAAGGTTTACGAACTTTGACTGGTACTAGCTGACGGCCATATATGCTGGTCCATCAGTGCCTGTCGGTAACTGGACAGTTTTTGTCTCGATCTTATGATTTATTATAAGTAAAACTGATGTAAAAAGTTTTCAAGATAACCACAGCGCTGATCCCAAATAATTAATTTTAACTTTTTTAGCCAACCGGAAGTAGAACTTTTGTAACTTCCTGTTGGGGCGAAGTGTCTGTAGACGCTGGGATAGAAGCGCATAAATATATCGAAAATGCCAAAGGATTATTTAGGTTCGGATCAACGCAAAACAAAAGAAAAGTCAGATGAAGAAGAAAAACCAATTCAATGTAAGCACAGATATGTAAATATAAGTATGTGTGTTCTTTGCTAAAACAGAATTTTGTCAGTTTGTGTTTCTCACTCAATTTTGCGTTGTCAGTGTCGCCAGTACAAGTACTGAAGTAGAATTACTCTTATATGGAAATTCGGTGTGATATATTTTGTAGACAGACTTATTATGACTCTTTTTACTGCCGAATTTTTACTATCTGAATTGTCACCTATGCAAAAATACATTAAATGTCGCTATCACCACCTGCATTGAAGGCAGTTCGATAGTGGCACACTTCATGCCAAACTTTTCTGTTAAGTATGCCCTGCTCCACTTCCCTCAGTTCAATGGATTTTACCTATTACCCCAGTTAAAGCTTCGCAGCAGGGCATTGCACGTTTCACCCAAGTAATGCATATGTACCTTGCTGTCATGTGTTAGTGTATTTTAGAAGAATATGTTACACAATTATTTGCTCTTCTAATGTTTTCTGTTTTTACTCTTAACTCTTACAGCTTTGGATGAGGGAGACATAGCTCTTCTTAAGACTTATGTAAGTAACATTGACTTATTGAGTCTTTACTGCTGGCTTTTTGTAATTATAAAATAATATAAGCTCAGTAAACATGTTTTCATATACAGTGGAACCTCAGCTAACAAACACCTCCGATAGCGAACATTTGGGATAACGACCAAAAATTTTGTTAAAAATTTGCACCGGATACTGTACAAAACTTTGGATACCAAATAGCCACATGACCGACCAGCATGTCAGACCAAACATCATTCGCGCTCGAGACACAGTTACGATCAGTCGTATGTTATCTTTATCTGTGCGCATCCTTCTTATGTAGTGATTTTTGTGATTAAAGAAATGTGTGCAAAGTGGAGGATATTGCAATTGTTTGTAGAAAAATCTTTCCCTAACTGCGATAGGCAATAGGAGCCTAAACATGTTCAATGATAATGAGATGTCGTATAACTGAAAAATGTTAAAAAAAAGGCAGAAGCAACAGACACTGGACACGTTTTTTTCTTTCAACCTCAAAGCTACAGAAAATGGAAGTCACCCCCGATTTTACAATGCTATGTGTGCTTATGGAGGGGGAATCCAAGCAGTATTGTAACAAGGCCATTTAAAATTATGATCCACTGTATGCTGTGTGATGAGGCAATACATTTTTTAAGTTTTCACCTTATTATGAGAACAAGATAGCTTAGTTTCTAAATAGATATATAGGTGTAAATTTAATCATTTTTCTTTTGTATTTTATTCAGGGTGTTGGTCAGTACAGTAAAACAATCAAAAGCTGTGAGGAAGATATTCAGAAGAACCTTAAAACTGTCAATGAACTCTCAGGTATGTTATCTTAAGTTAATGCCAACAGTGAATCCACCTGTCTTCTGACTGGAGGGATCATGCTGTTGTTTAGGCTGTCTGTAGTCTTGGTTCTGCTGTCACTCTATTATCACACTTAGATACCTCCCTAATAATTGAAAATGATGTTTTTAATGTCACGGCTTTTGATTCTTTTGGACAAGCTTAAGTTTTAACTTCATATGGTGAGTAATTATGCTACATATATAATGATAAATTATAACTTCTGCTCTTATTTTATACATTTTTGAAGTTGAATAATGTTAATCAGATTTGGAAATTAGGCTTTAAAATGTCCTTTCAATGTTGTCCTTGCAGGAATCAAAGAGTCAGACACTGGTCTTGCACCGCCTGCATTATGGGATCTTGCAGCAGATAAACAAACATTGCAGAGTAAGTGTGTGTGTGTGTGAATGCATGTGCATGCATATACTTGTAACTGTATACACTGGAGACCACACTTAAAAAAATGTTAGCCTGTTTTGGCTAAACATAAAACATAATTTTATTGCAGTTTTAAATGAGACATTGCTGACAGATTGTATTATATTGCCATTTAATATCGTACTTTTAAGATCTTTACACTTTTTAAAATTATGTTTATAACAAAACTTCTTGTTTCTAACCATGTTATTAAGCATGTTTTAGAGGAAACAGTTGAAGCAAGAGTGAGAGAGAGTGTGTGTACATGCTCAGTGGGATTTTTGCCTGTCTTCTCCCTTTTTTCAAATACTAATGATTGTGCTCATATGATTGCTGTCCATATTACATTTGACTCCTACTTAAACTTATTGATTTACAAGAGGACCATGCTACCTCAAAGATAGACAAGTTATATTTTACATTTATGATTATTGTATTTTTTAATATAAATTTTGAACAGGTGAACAACCACTTCAGGTAGCTCGCTGCACAAAGATCATAAATGCAGACTCCGAGGATGCTAAGTATATTATTAATGTCAAACAATTCGCCAAGTTTGTGGTGGATCTTGGTGACCAAGTGGCTCCCACAGACATTGAAGAAGGCATGCGTGTAGGGTACTGTCTCCATTTTATTTATTTTCTTGTGTTGTATTTTCATTTTATGATTAAATGACAAAGATTTTGTATTTTTGGTTGTTGAATGTTAAGTTATCCAGAATGAAACATTTAAATAATGCAGACAGTTGTATTTCTTTTAAAACTGTTCAGGTAATGCATGCACAATATTTAAAGAAAACAGCATTTCTAGATAAGAACAAATATTTCTGACTAATTAAAACAGAAATGAAATTGATAAATATTGTGTTACTTTTTAGTGTTGACCGGAACAAATACCAGATCCATATTCCTTTACCACCAAAAATTGACCCTACAGTCACCATGATGCAAGTGGAAGAAAAGCCAGATGTCACATACAGCGATGTTGGCGGCTGCAAAGAACAGATTGAGAAACTGCGAGAAGTTGTTGAGACCCCTCTTCTTCATGTAGGTCCTTTGATGTTTTGATTTCTGTGGATTTTTTAAATTCTTACATTACACATGGGTGGTGGGAGGAAATTGCAGTTTGGTATGTACCTTTTGAAATAGAAGAAATGTTTTTTACACATATCTGTGTACACATTGAGTAAAAGTGCTTCCTCAGGCAACTGTTTCTGAATTTGACATCTTAGAAAAAATTGACCTTAAAAGACCAATCTGAATGGTTTGCGTTTTCTGCACATATGGGAAGATATAGCCAATATAAACCTAAACTGCAAATATTGGCCTCCAAAATCCATCTGTTACTTGGTTTGTTGGTGGCCTTTTTGGACTTCACCACTCCATTTTACGCTTTTACATATTGATTACCTCTTGTGTTGACTTTTTAAAGAATGTTTTGGTTATATTACTTGGAAGGTTTATTGTCCCTAAACTTTTAAAGTTAAGATTACTTTTGTCGCCGAAACAAACTTATCGGCAGCAACATGCACAAACCAAACTGAGTAAGCTAGCAGAGGAAGCAGAGAAGACTGGCTTAAAGGTCAACAGAAAGAAGACTGAAGTGATGAGAATCAACAACAAGCAGGAACTCCCAATCCAGCTTCAAGGAGAGAACATCTTGGAAACAGATTGCTTTGTGTATCTGGGGAGCATTGTCAACAAGGACGGTGGAGCAGACGATGATATCAAAAGTCGCATTAGCAAGGCCAGGCATGCTTTCATCAGCCCACGGCCCATCTGGAACTCCCAAGCATTATCCTTCCACAGTAAGACCCGCATCTTCAACACCAATGTGAAAGCAGTCCTACTGTATGCTTCTGAAACCTGGAAAGTGATAAATACCATCAACAACAAGCTCCAGACCTTTACCAACCGATACCTACGTCATATTCTGGGAATAAGATGGCCTAAAAAGATCTCCAACTGCAGTCTGTGGAAAAGAACCAGCCAGATTGCCACTAGTCAAGACATCAAAAAGCATGAATGGGGGTGGATAGGACACGCACTGCGCAAACCAGCTGACACCAATGCCAAGCAGGCGCTTGACTGGAACCCTCAGGGGAAGAGGAGAGTTGGGAGACCAAAGCAGACTTGGAAAAAAACAGTAGAAAGTGAGTCAAAGGACATCAGAACCACCTGGGTCAAACTGAAGGGGGCTGCCCAAAACTGGGTCTGCTGACGAGGTGTTGTGGCCCTATGCTCCTCAAAGGAGCAACAAGGAATAAACTATATACTTGAGTACAAGCTAAAAACTGGTCTTAAGATAGCTAGGATTGGGCTGTTCATGAGGGGTTGAAAAGGTGTGTGACGTAGGTGATAATGGAAGTAGCACTGGCACTGATGTTGGAAACAAGGGCTGGCATGGCATAAAGGTAGAAGCGCCCAATGAAAATGGCTGATATGTCCAAGAGCTGACCCCTGTATAGTGGCAGTAATGTGGCTAAAGCCTGAAGCTCATGAGCAGGACGACTCCAGTGACTGTGGTGCTGGTCAGAATGTATGAGAGACTTAGCAAGGCAAGGAGCTGGCATCTGTTTTGCTCTACTGGAGGGTGCCATCTTGAGCTCTGTAATGGTCACATCACTAGGCTTATGCCAGGGTTCTCTGTTTTACAGTCAGGTGATATTATCAAGGCACAGGCCACAAGGAAAACCCTCAGGTCCCCATCTTGGCTGTGGTGGCAGGTAATGTAGCAAAGGCAACCACTGGTTGCAGTGCCATCTGATCAGGATTGTGCATAGATGAGACAGTAAGCATATAAATGGCTCATGACAGGCCTCTTGCCAAGCAGTCATAGCAAAGCATCAGGGCAAAATTGTTTGAATGAAAGCTTTTTTGTACACCCTTGAGAGCATCTGAAAGTCCAAGGTTACCTGTGGACTGGGTACTAAACTGGCTGGCCCAGTGAGTGGGAAGAGGGAGGGAACTGTCACCCATCTCTATAGCCAGTACAGTGGCTGTGGTCATTAGCAGTATGCTCAAACCTACCAGCAGCATGCTAGGTAAATATAGTTGATTAGAGTTGGCTGTTGCTTAAACCACATGGCCTGGTGTGCAGAGTCTTATTTGTAGGCTGCTCTTCCTTTCTCAATGCCTTGGACAAAGGGAATCTGGGTCCTGACAGATTTTTGAAGAATGTAGAATTTTTTAAGAATCTAGCTCACACCCTAAGGAAATGATATCAAAGTATCAGGCAACTAATGAACCAAAGATAGCACCCTGAATTAGGGGATCAGAGTTATTTCTGGGGCTGGTAGTATCTTTGGCTACTGTACTGATTATGCTGACATGGTTAAGTAGGATGCAGGATAAAGGTATCTTAACATACATATGTAAGCAAAATACATTCTTTGCGTCATTTGTTCAATGTTCAATACCTTTCAGCCTGAGAGATTTGTAAACCTTGGCATAGAACCTCCAAAGGGAGTGCTGCTCTTTGGGCCACCAGGCACTGGAAAGACATTGTGTGCTCGTGCTGTTGCCAATCGCACAGACGCCTGTTTCATCCGAGTCATTGGTTCTGAGCTTGTGCAGAAGTATGTCGGAGAGGTAATAAACTATATAACATCTACTACTATCAGATATATTACTGTTCTACTGGAATATGGAAAATAGGGACCTGGAATATAGATGCCTTAGGGAAAGGGTAAGCATGTCATAAATATAAGATTTTTATGACCAACTGTGCTTCATTGCAACTTTTTGCAGCAGTCAGATTATAAAAAAAAAAAGAGAAGAAAAACTGTGTATTTTTAAAAAGCATCTTTGTCTACCACAGTCCACATGTATTGATTGATTGCTCTTACCTGTAGAGTTAGTTTCTATGAATCTTTAACCAGGCTTAACAATGGCAGAATCAGTAAGGCGACCGAGCAAAAGCAACTATGACAGCACTGCTTTTAACATTTGAAATTTGTAGGTTTATTTTCTGTAGCAGTTAGTGAACAAGGGAGTATTTAGATTTTTCCCCCCTGCAGCATGCTCATAATTGATAAATGTTTTACACAACAATCACAAGTGCTATGCAACGTTCAGATATAGGCTGTTGACTGGGCGATTTTTGTATTTACCTATGATTATTTCCAGGGTGCCCGCATGGTGCGTGAGCTGTTTGAAATGGCACGCTCCAAAAAAGCCTGTATTATATTTTTTGATGAGATTGACGCTGTTGGAGGTAAATTTTGCTCTAATATCTTTGCATTTACTGTGCTTTTGATGCTAAAAGACTTTTTGTTTTGAATGTCAGTTTCTCTCACATTGGTTGCCATGTATTTAATGAATTGTCACGAGACACGAATATGAATGCAGACATGTCATGATTCTAGTTGATTAGTGTGCATTATTTGAGATTCTGTATAAATCACTTTATATTTTGGATGGTTTTCTAATATACTTTTTAATCTGAAATTTACAGAGTGCATTTTTTTAAATTGGAGAAGAACAAGCTGGCAGTGCAATGTTTTGTCTTTCATACCCATATAATGTTTCTGGTTTTAACCTTGAAAGGAATGTTGAAATCATATTTTTTCACAAAGGGGCAAGATTTGATGATGGAGCTGGTGGAGACAATGAAGTTCAGCGGACAATGCTTGAGCTAATCAACCAGTTAGATGGATTTGATCCCCGTGGAAATATCAAGGTGTTGATGGCAACAAATCGCCCTGACACACTTGATCCAGCTCTTATGCGTCCGGGTCGCTTGGACAGGAAGATAGAGTTTGGTCTCCCAGATTTAGATGTGAGATTTTCCCCTTTTTTTTTTCAAAGACTGTGGGCTGAAGATGGGGGGTGGGGGGAATCTGAGAAGGTTGATTATGTAAGCGTTGGGGAGCAGTACGACAACTGTAACTAATGTTTCCTGATTATTAGTACCATAGGAATTTAAATGTACATAGCAAACTTTATTTAGGAAAATAGAAACATTGTGCATGATAAAAGATATATAACTTATGAATCAGTATTTTCACTTGGCCACCTCTGGACATTTGAGATCCTCATTTTTACTGGACAGCTAGCTGTCTAGCATCTGTGATACAATAAAAAATAACTTCAGTTTCTGGATTGTCATAATCGAAAGAAACCTTCTACTCTACATGCAAACTGACTGTGGATATAATTGCCTACAGGGTCGTGCACATATTTTCAAGATCCATGCCCGATCCATGAGTGTCGAAAAGGACATTCGTTATGAACTGCTGGCTCGTCTATGTCCCAACAGCACAGGTAGGCAAGCATCGAACAAAGACCAAGTATATATTTCGTGCTTGGAAATAGACCTCGTTTGTGTCACAAGTTCCATTTAATATTCAGTTCACACTGTTTTGATTCATGTTTATTAGAAAGAGCTGTAAACTTACATAATTATACAAGAGTTAATATTAGAAATAGTTCTAGAACAGGTTTTCATCTTGCAATGACCAAAATAAGTAGCAAGGCATGGAAACAAGCTTGCAAACAATGCAACCTTTATTATTATTTTTTTTTTTTTTTTCGATGACAGGTGCAGAGATTCGTAGTGTATGTACAGAAGCTGGAATGTTTGCCATCCGAG
>SRHC01003374.1:0-15867 GCA_004794325.1 Pomacea maculata | reverse complement strand
CCTGGATACAGCCATCGTCCCACCTTTGGCCTTGCACAAACACCTTTCCATTGTACAGGGAGACAAATGAACAAGTTAGTGGCAGAGTGTGACAGAGTGATGTGTTCACTTCTTCCCTCCATCTCCTCATCTCTCTCTCCCTCATCTGCATCCCCGTGCGCCACTTGTATCATTTATATAACTCTTTCTTCACCTACTGAGTCTCTACAAAACAATCTTCCGCTTTGAGTTATGAAACACACACACTCTCTCTCACACACACACACACAGATGCAGTAAGAAAGGGCTGAAATCTGTCGGAAAGCAAGACCTACTGATATGAGGCACTTGGTAACCAGTCAGCGCGGTGTTGGGTCCCACTGTTGCTCCGGGTGGCAGGGTGGGTACTACTTGGATCAGCTGACCAGTGGGTGAGAGGGGGTTAGGCTGCAGGATGCCGTTGCCGGAGCCCAGCGACAGGATGTTGGTGGTGGAAGGCGTCAAGAGGCTGCTGGCGGGACACGTGATCGTCTCACAGCATCCGTCACCTGCCGGGGCTCGGGTGCACTCGGAGGGCACGTTGGTGTACTGCGGACATCTGCACAAGACCACAGGATCCCCTTACAGCACAGCTCACTACTGTAGACCATTACTTGTCACGTGTTTCTAGGACCACTAAAACCCTTTTCGTCTTGATGTCTTCCTTTTCGTCAAGCTGCTGTCTAGCCATTAGATGGAGAGAGGAACTCACCTGTTATAGCAGCAATAATAGCCATAGACTGCGTCCTCGCAGACACACTGCTGGTCACAGCCCATCAGCCAGGTCTGGTCCTGCTTGTACATCTTGCCATCGTACGTGCAGTTGTCTGCCGACCGTCACAAATGGTCATCGTTACAAGAAGTACAAGGCACGTGCCCCTGACGGGCAACACACAGAAAGAGCATCACTGTGCGTCTAGAGTCCGAGACAATATTTACAGTGGAGCGAAGACACTGAGTTAAATTAAAAATTCTCGTGAAAAGTGAAATAAAGCTGAGTTCGGTACAGTCACCGCCCAGTAGACTTACCGTTTGGTGTGGCCACCGCCCTGCCCATTGCTGCAAAGAAAAAAGTGTTTGTGACTGATTTACAAAGTTCTGGGCTGATAAAAGAGATGCCACATTGTATTTGACTCTTTTCCTGTCACTTGTATTTTCTATTTCGACACCACAGCCATCTTTTTCAAACTAAACGACGTGTGTACTTAGCAAGAGCCAGAAGCCGCTCTGGACTGTGTCAACATATGAACATATTTTGTCAAGATATTAAGATGTGTGGAAATTACTCTTTCTTGTAAGACAGGATTACAATCCTTGTCTCATTCTCTTTTACCTCACTTCTACGCTACTCAGCCGAGAGTATTGTGTGTTTAGTGTTTCATCACAAGCATTCTTTGATAAATTAACCCCAATTAGCAACGTGCTTGTTGCTGTTCAGTATGGTTGATGTGTCAAGAAAGGTCTTACTGCACAGGTTGCAGAAGGCGCGGCAGTTGTCCCGGGCCCAGGGGAATGTAGGGGTCCTTGCAGGCGGACTGCGTGTACTGCGCACAGTTGGGCAGCACGTCCACACAGGGCAGGGGGTCGGTGGGGTGAGCATCTGTCACCACAGTGATAACAATCATAAACACAGCGTGGACATCACTAAGTCAAATGTTATAACAGCTGGAAACAGAAGATGCTAACACTTGTAGATGATAAGTGCAATTTATAAAGTGCAATATCTCAACCAAAGAAGACTCACTGCGCTGATCAAGATCACAGAATAGTAACAAAGATGCAGAGCAAGTTAACAAAACAGTAACAAAGATGTCGAACAAGATCACAAAATAACAACAGCGATGTAGAAGGAAGAACGAGGCGAGGACAGCAAAGGGCGATAACTGTAGATGTCAGGGTAACGACAGACAATAAGGTCAGTGACATCAGCAGAACACTGGGACGATACTGAGTCATCTTGACAACATGTTGAAATGTTATCACATGAAACTGCAAGATTGTGATCATCACTTCAGTTTACTAAGTGTAGCTCCGTGCCGCTGCCGAAGCCAGTGAAGCAGGTGGACTCCCGCCATTAGATCCAACAGCTCGCACTTCAAGCACCTTTATAACTGTATGTACACCATGTACCGTCCTGATTCAGACCACGAGGGAGAAAACGCAACGGCAGCACATGTAAACATGAAAGTCCAACACTTTTAATCACTAAAACATAAACAACATCAATGAGAACTGATCCTCAGCCTGTAGGCCAAGGGACGCAACTCTCATCGCCGTCAGCAGATGTCAGCACAGTAGTGGATGTTGTAACCATGACGACAACACAACACAAACTAGCACCGGGTCAGACAGCACCACCAGCAGTAGTGACACACAAAGTAGGAATGACTGTTAGCAAGACAGTGAGTGTCAGAGCACGGAGACAGTAGGTGAGGCTCACACACCTGCTCCTCTGCCGCTGGTCATGCCGTGGCCGGTGATGCTGCCCACCTGTGTGTTGAACTCGCAGACAGGCTCGGCGCAGCACTGACCCATCTTCTGCTGCAAGTGGCAGTTGGAGGGCAGCGCGCCGTACCGCGGGCAGCTGCACACAGCAACGGGTGTCACTCGGGGTCAACACGGACACGGAGGCAGCACACAAACACCAGGGTCATCACAGGTAGCGGTGGGCAACGATACAGGTAACAGGTAACTCAGTGTAGTGCGTATAAATACCTGAGCACTCATTATGCATCATACTACATGAGGCAGATGAAGAAGAGAGAGCGGGTCACACAGTGAGACACCGAGAGACGGATGGCAGGAGACAAAGACAAAGAGAGACAGCCAGCCAACCAGCCAGCCAGCCCCACGTACTAGTCTTGGCATCGGATCTCGCGGGTCTGAGCATCCTGACAGGTACACTTGGAGGAACAGCCCACGTCCCAGCTCTCTCCTTGTACATACTGGTGGCCCAGGTATTCGCACACACCTGCAACATAACAACAGCGGATACAGTGCTTGTCACGTGACCAGCGACACCCTTCCGAGGTGTGTGGGGGACCACAACATTCAGAAAAGATACACTGGGAGGGCTCGACCTTTGACCTGCTAACTCCTGACGTCAGCGTCTTCACAGGTCAGCAAACCTGAGCGTCCACCGTCGTCGTCTTTCAATGTCATAGTGGTGATTTGTGATTTGGTACTTAGCAGATCCCTGTCAAGGGTGTGACACTTATGTAATATTCAAACAAGTTTTTCGTGACTTCGTGATGTCACGGCAGAATATGTCGTGAAAACAACTGGTGAGGATAAAGAAAGATAAACATGACAAGGTCAAGCAGGACAGTCCAAGAAGTGTGTAAATAATTCACCTGCAGCAGGTCTGAGTAAGGTGACGTGTAAAGGTCAAGAAGGGTCACTGGAGGTCACATAATAAGGTGACGTACTCATGCCGCTGGGAGTCTGGCCACGGCCGGAGGTGATGCTGGAGGTGATGGTGGGATTGAAGTTACAGACGGGCTGCAGACAGCACTCGCCAGGCGCCTTCACCAGAGTGCACTGCGCGGGCAGGTTCTGGTACAGCGGACACCTGACACATAGGTTTGTTCACAGGTAAGCAGCTGATCTGACTTACTTGGTCACTACAACAGGCGTCGCCATTAACAACGGTGTTTAAACAACCCACTACAACAGGGATCCTCACTAACAACAGTCCACAAACCACTGAGACAAAGATCCATAGTAGCACCAGTGTCTGGACGGACGCTCTGACGGGGGGATGGATTAATGGTTCGAGAGATTCTTGTCAGACGTCTGTTGACGTTTTGTTTTTACTTTATTTACTTCACATTTACCTTGTCAGTAACGCTGTTTTTTGAAATCTCTCACTTTCTCACTCTACACGCACGCGTCCCCTTGCGTGTTCTTCCATTCACTTATCACAAAAGATTTGTCGTGGGAATCACAACTTTAAATCAACTAACATTAACTAACTACAAAGTTCAAAGCTCTTCCAGTTCCTCAAAACGATCAATCCACTCACTCTCGTCCGCTTCTGATCCTTTCTCCCAACCGTCTCTGTATCCACACGTACAGTTTCTCTTCACCCGACTTTGTAACCACCGAACAATTTCACAGCTCCTCCGTTTTTACGTCCGTTTCCACTCTCCCTCCATTCTTCACTCCCCACCCAACTAAAAAAATTCCGTCATAAAAAATGACGTCATAAAACTGCGTCATAAAAATGACGTCGGGTTCTGACGCAAAACCACGACGCCGCAAAAACACTCATACACCGACAAACAAAGGACAGGGGCAACAACCCCCTGTTCCTAACATACCTGTTGTAACACCTGTACTGGCCGGTCTGGCCGTTCTCGCAAGTGCACTGGTAATCACAGCCGTCGTACCAGGTCTCGCCGGTATAGTAAGTCTTGCACTTGTAGAGGCACTGGCCGTCTGCAGAGAAACAGCCACATGTCCGTCTCTCTTTGACTCCCTAGCTACATCACCTCATATGCTCTCCCTATCTACGTCACTTCTTCCTTATTGACTCCCTAACTACGTCACCTCTCCCTTATAGACTCCCTAGCTACGTCACCCCTCCCTTATAGACTCCCTACCTACGTCACCCCTCGCTTATAGACTCCTTAGCTACGTCCCCCCCTTCCCTATAGACTCCCTAGCTACGTCACCCCTCCCTTATAGACTCCTTAGCTACGTCCCCCCTTCCCTATAGACTCCCTAGCTACGTCACCCCTCCCTTATAGACTCCTTAGATATGTTACTCCTCTCTTACTGATTCCCTAGTTCGTCCACCCCGTTTCTCTCTCTCCCTTTTGTCATTAGTAGGTTACTTTGAGCAGTGAGATGCTAGTGTACATACCATGCCAGGTAATGTTTTAGCTATTTATAGATGTGTGGATGGATGGACGGATGGATGGATGGAAGTATAGTGAAATACCTGTACTAACATTAGTCAGGACCCTGTGGAAAGAGAAGATGCCTGGTGACCGTATCCTTAGGTTCAAATTATGTGAACCTGTACATTTGCTTACAGATTGTTGTTGAACTTCGCTGTTTTGTGTTATCAACATGCTTGTATCTGCCCCATGTCATAATGACCGTGAATCATCAGCATTACAGATGTCATGTCATGTCATGCACAGAGCCACGTGATGACATGATGTGTAAGCGGTAAGTCATGACAATTTATAATAATCCACCACGGTCCCTACACACACTGACTGCTGGTGCGCCATATTGCTGATTGTGAGTTTTGTCAAAGCTACTTAAGTACAACTGGTAGACTCATAGGAGGATTAATTATCGCTCATTGTATTAATGTTACAGTAAATCAAGTTACAAACCGACTTACAATATCCGTTTGACGATGTGTCCGATCCTGAACACAGATGACAAGACAGGGTGAAAACACGCAGACAGCACAACCATCCACCCACCCACATACATATATACATATATATTTCGGTATATACATATATATTTCGTAGATGATATTCGCGAGGCCGCAACCACGATATTCAAGCATGATCGCCCCACCCAGCCACCCACCCGCCACGTCTGCTCTGTTGGCTCTCTTGTACCTTCCAGAATACAGAGCGAGCTAACAGCTAGCATGCGGTAATTCTCGCGAAGTGCCCATCAGACAGCCAGACAGACAGACAGGTAGGCAGCCAGGCAGGCAGACAGGCAGACAGACAGAAAGGCAGACAGTGAGCGGAAAGGAGAAAGCACAGAGACAGACGTGAGAGACAGCCAAGGGAGACAACTGACCACACAGGCCGCAGAACAAGTCGCAGTTGTCTCCCTTGTACTGCGGGTCTCTGCACACCGAGCTGTCGTAGGTGCCGCAGTCGCTGAGTTTGTCGGTGCAGGTCGGCATGAAATCGCCCCTGAGGGCTGCAACATATCATTCGGGGGGTGAGCTCAGGTCAGTCGTCACTGTGTGTATACATATATTTGAAAACAGTCTTTGCAAACACGAATTCTCCAGGGACGACATCACATTTGTTGGTGCTACGTCACACCAGCTAGTGTGACATCGGGTGTAACAGGGTAGGGTTTTTTCAGTTCTAATAACGCTTAACGGTTAATTTCAGCAGCGGTGGTATGAAGCCTGACACCGGGACGCTGATTTTTTTTTTTTCCTAAACGTCTCACTGAAGGGAAAAACTTCGGAAGCGTGACATCAGCGACCATGCACACTTCCGCGCTGATGATCAACTAGCCCCAGTACTAAAACGGTGTCTGGTGACATTGCCACATCTGCTCACTGCATCATCATTTTTAAAGTCTTGTTTTTTTCTTTTGATTGCTGTGCAAAATATGCAGAAGCACTGATCTATCGACCACCAAGAGTTGTACACTAAGCAAATGTGGGCGAGAGGGAGAGAACTCTATTTTCATGTCTTTTTATGAGAGAACTTTGTTCCATGTTCGGTGGCTTGAGTGAGAAAGCCATTATCTTTCCCTTTTAGTATTATATTATGTCATTTATATTATACTCAGTAGTTGCTATCCAATTCATTTTAAGTATACAATTTTATTGTGCAACAGCAGAATGCACTCTAGCCATACAATTCAATAGTATGCGTATAGAATGAATTTTTCAACTACAGAGTTAAAATGTACACCGAAGGAGGCTGGCTCATTTGCAAATGGGGCAAGGTCAAAGATCAACCAATCAGTGAAACATGGCCTTACACCAGCGGTTCTCAACCTTTTACTTGTGGCGCCCCCCCTGACGAACACCGGTACGTCCGCGCCCCCCTTAGCCAGTTAGGTCGGTGGAAGAGTGGGGGGGGGGGGAGGGAGCCTTAGCTAACGTCGAACGCTGAGTCGAGGAAATCAATGCAATTCAACAACGGAAGAACAAAGTTCGTATCTGCAAGAAGTATAACTGTTAATGAAATTTTACTAAAGCAAATTCTGCGGTGCTAATAAATATTATTTTATTGGACACTCACTTTGATTAATGAGAAGGTTGAGCCTGCTTGCTGTTGCATAGAGAAGCGAACCTGTGTGCGATGTTCGTACCCACTGCTATTCGCAGCTCAGCCTCTGCGTCCACACGATTTCTGTATTGAGACTTCAGTGCCGCCAATGCTGAAAATCCTTGCTCACACATATACGAAGTTGAAAATGGCAGCAGAACTTTCATTGCTTTCTCGGAAAGCACCATTGACGCTAATCCAGAATGTTGGCACTGGTGTTGTTTGGAAGACCATTTTCAGGGATTGGTCACTCGAAAGGTCGACGAGCTGTTCTTCTTCTTCCTTGGACAACCCGCTTGTGCTAGGATCAGCCAGAAATGGATTACGAATCCAATCGTATTTAGTCACATCAATTTCAGCGAAGTAATGCTGAAACTTTCTTGCAGTCCGTTGAGATGGGCAATATTTACCTTATTCACCTGATCAAGATTCAAGTTGTCAGCCTTGCACTTACACAAGCATGGAAACATATCAAAAATATTTTCCTGGCGTATCTTTTGCGTCCACAACGAAATTTTTCTAACGAAAGCATTCATCTTGTCAGTTGTTTGTAATATATGGTGGTGTCTTTCCCTTGCAGAGAAGTATTCACAACGTTCAGCTTCAGCGTGCCTTTTAGATGTTTTTTTTTTAAAAAAAAGAGAGGTGAGACTGGAGAGGGAGAGGGAGTCAGCGATGAGAGATTGGGGAATAGAGAGGGCAAAAGGCGAGAGGAGGGAGATCGGACTATTGGAGGCTTAATTGTTGAGAGGGGGATTGTGTTTTGAGTTTTGGAAGCGAGAAGTCACTGCATATCGAGACAGTGTACTTGAATAGGGAGGAGAGATTTGGAGTTTGAGCCCCCTCACCACTCGGTTACACAATGTAAACTAATTTCACTAATACTGGTATAAGAAACTCTTAAAAAAGGACCACCTTCGCGACCCCCTTCTAGGCATGTCGCCCCACAGGTTGAGAACCGCTGCCTTACACTCTTGTGTGCATTTACGCTTATGCGACGGATGTCCAACACCGACTCTAGACGACCAAGAATTGCAAGGGAGCACAGGCGCTGTATTCTCTCGGCCACTACCTTCAGTGGCTGCCCCAGGCAACGGATGGCAGTGTTGCAGTTAACGGTATTCCAACGCTGCGTACCCTTCTCGTCTACGATGACGGCGACCCTCACACTTCAAAGGTCACAGACTGCAAGTGCCAGTAAGTAGCGCGTGGAACAGCTCCCCCCCCCCCTTCTCAGACTTACCTTCAACTGCTACAGTGCTCAGGGATGACAGTCACTGCTGGAGTAGTGGGGAAAAGCCCCGACTACACGTCTAACCTAAACTATATAGCCACCGAATCACGTGACCCTCAAAATATACGCGCTATACCCCTAAACTACTATGTCCTATCCCCAACCCCAGGGCCTCGATCGCCATCATCAGTCAAAGCGACCTGTCAAGTCGTAAAAGCGGACAGTAAAGGGAAGCTTTTCTGTCCGCTACTACTGACCACCTATAATTATCTTACCTGACCTCCGTCCTGTGGTTCGTGACACCGTGATATGTTGCTGGCTCGGCGTAAAACACCAATTTCCCCCACCCTACATTCACATATATTGATGTAAGTGGGACATTATCAATACATTTCACTGTGTATACATATATTTGAAAACAGTCTTTGCAAACACGTGTTTGCTCGCAGTGTGAAAGCGCTTCCATCTTGATGTTTGCTGATCGTGTGACAGACCCCTTACCTTCGTATCTGCTGCTTGCTGGGTGGCATGAATATCCATACTGCTTTTCCATGCACAACACGATCCCATAAACTTACATTTCAGAGCATAAATTAAACTTACGATCACTTTCACGTGTGAGCCAAAAAGAGAAGAGTCGCGTAAGACACCGGCGGATGCGCATGAACCGGAGACATTAGTGACCTCATCCCCTCACCCCGAAGCACAGGGACCTGTAGATCTATTAATACGCAAGGCCCCCATCCGTCCGACCCCGCTTCTGAGGTAACCTCACCTCCGGTTCGCAATCGAGGTGCGGCGTTTTTATCTGAGTGAACTTCTTCAAGTCTTTTGACAAGTTTAAAACCAATAAAAGTGCCCCGCGAGTGTCACCTTCGCACCTGTCATAGGAAGGCCACTTTTTTCCCTTGCCTGCACATCAGTCGCCACAGGCAATACCTCCAGGTCCCAGTTCATCGGCAGTTTCGTCCAGCAAGTTTCACCCTCCTTTTACAGTTAACTATTTTTTTCCCTACAGTCCATTCTTGTAGGCGTCTCACAAGATAAGAGGACTGTTAACCACCACGAGACTGAGCTGTTGCTCACTTGTCCCAAGAAATTTCATCTTTGTCTTTCTCATTTTGTTTACGTAAACACTTCATCCATTTCTTTTTTAGTTTTGTCCACAGTTGAGGTATTATTCTTGATCAGGCTTATTAGCATCATAATTCTCATGTTGGTATGTTGCCCTAAAACTTCAAAGTCGGCATTTCAATGAATCTTTAGTTTTACTGGCCTACACTTGAAACTCAAGACATTCCTTATACTGGTCATTGCTTTGTGGAGATCAACTGGTGTTGGCAGGAAAAAAAAGTAATGATAAAAACGCTGAAACCAGCATCCATTATTATTATATTTGTGTTTTTCTTTTTTAGTGAAGCATTTAGAGCCCGCCTTTAATTGAGTGAAAAAAGCTATATATGTATGTATATTTTGAATATCTCAATACCCTTGAAAGGGTGAAAAAAAATAAAGATTCTTGAAGCATAAGCTTCACAAACAGATGACACTCTGAAAAACATGAACTAAGTGCATTGGTGAAGATAGATGTAAGGAATGAACCAAGTAGTGCTACATTACACAAAATGTTTCTTCAAGAATTCTTAAAGTAGTTAAAAATGAAAAATGAAATCCCCACAAATACAAGCACTGGTTAAACAAAGCTATATAAATCAATTTGATTATTATTAATGCAACCAAAATGCTAGTTTTTTTGCCTTCACGTTCTTAAGTATTGTAATTTAGCTGGCATTACTATCTTCTTGACTGATCAAAGAATTAAGAACAATGCTGCTCATCTTAGCTGTAGATGGTGTAGATGTTAGCATACAACATCCACCATTTATTCCCTTAACTCAATAGGGACCAGTTGCAGCAATTAAGCCGTAGCTGCGAAGATGCTCAAGATGTGCAAACTGTATAGGAAGAGTTAACTGGATGGCTGGTACTGACCATGTAGCATAATAACCATCCACATTCATCTGCTATGCTGTTTCTGACACTAACCCTTGGTACCTCTCTGGGCTTACATATATACTCCTGCATGACTGCTCCGTTCCTTTTCTGACTCCAGGCTTCTTTAGGTCTAGACACAAACATTTCGGAAAATTCTGTAAATTTGGAACAAACTACCCGTCAGTTCAGAACAATCTACTTGTCAGTTTGAAACATACTACCTGTCAGCCTGTCACTCAGACTCTTTGACCTCCATTAAATCCAAACATAATAAATGTTTAAAATCTGTGATTTCACTCTACCATATCTGGACAGTGTGTGTGGGTGTGCACATAGATAGAGGAGAGTGACAGTTTTATAGGAAGTTGGTGTGTGCGTGTAGAGGATTAGTTGGTTTCTCCTATAAGAGAAGTGCTCTGAACATATTTTTCAGAAAAATGTTATATAAATATTTATTATTGATGAGTGGTGGCAAATTCTAAGATGGCTGGTTGAGGTCAGTGGTAAATTTGGCTTAAGAATAGGGCATTTGGTCAAGTACTAGGTTTTCATCTTCAAAGATTTCACATAATTATGTTCATTTGTAATATTCGTACTAGTATGTACATAGTAAATATGTAATACATTGTGTCCATTTGCAGTAGTATGGTCAAGGATTGGTTTATCCATTTGCACTGATGGGATCAGGTAGTGGTATGTCGACTTGCACCAGTAGGATCAAGCACTGGGATATTTAGTTGTCATGAATATTTCATCCTTTCTGTTCAGAAAAGTACCCCAGGTGAAGTTCCTCACCACAGCAGGAGAATCAGGAGGTGAGGTAGGAGGGTGGAGTAAAAATCTTATCTGCAATTAAGATTTTATACTACATCCGTCAACATTTCTCCCAGACAGTTAACCCATCTGTTTTATTTAACTATGTGGAATGGTGCATGCGGGTCTTGCAGGTTTATAGGCACTTTATGATGATGATGATGATGATGATGTAGTTTTATAACGCGCTAGTATCCGCATCACAAAGATGCGCTCAAAGCGCGGTGATCCCAGCAGCCACCAAACTGCAGGGCAAATGAAAACTTCAAAAAAGTTTAAACAAGTGAGTCTTAAGATTTTTCTTGAAAGTCGCAATACTATCAGACTCCTTGGTCGAGAGGGGAAGCGAGTTCCACAAAAGCGGGGCTACATTGGAGAAGGATCTGAAACCCGCAGTCTTCTTGTTAGCATTCCCTGACTGAACACTCGGTCGTTCAAGTCTGAAGTGGGCTGCTGAACGAAGGTTCCGCTGGGGTTGGTGACGGCGAATGAGTTCCTGCAGATAGACAGGAATCACTTTAGGAAGATCCCTTTACCTCTAGAGGAAGATGCTGCAGGCTGTAGCAGGGTACATGCACCTCCCTCCACTTGCCACTATTCTGAGTCGTTTTCTCCCCTCCCCTATTCTGTCATGGTGAGTTGAGAAGGGTTAGCTGCCCTTTCAAGTGTAGAGCATTGATGCAAGACATAAGGTCTTATATTTGTGTATTTATATTTATAAGTGTGGTACCATAAGCCAATAAGAATACAAGTTCTAAGCTGTAAGACAAAGTGTCAAGAAGAACATACTTTCTAAGTTCTAAGACCATGCTAATAAGAAAATTTCATTTGTATCATTGGGTCCATATGAATAAATTGCTTCTGATGTTTTTACTGTAACAAGTGTAAGTGTTTAAAATCCTAACCTGTTTAATCTTTGGTTTAGCTATGTCTTAGTTTATAGTTAAAAAATTAATACCTCATTGCAATGTTCTTGACATCTTTTAAGGTCTATCACCATTTCAGAAATGTGCACACAAACACACATATATGCAAACACAAGTGCACGCACACACACATGCACAGACAAACCTTAGCCACATGCTGTGAATGTTGCTGCTTTGCATACTTTTATGTCTAACAGTAAGTCAGATCTATTGAACAGTGGAATTATCTGCCTCTTTGTAATTAGGTACTCAAAGATAGAACCAAAAAACCTCATGGTTCAGTTTTTCAGGTTCAGGTATTGCTAGTATGACTGAGGCACAAATAACATCGTCCTGTTGAAATTTACTCTTTCCAAATATTTTGTTCAGGCATGGATAAATTTAGTTACAGAAGTTCTGCAATGAGTGATCATGAGCACAGATATTATTTTGCCAAGAAATATTCAGAGAGTGTAGTAAACAGACAGCCTGTATTCAGGAAGAATATGTGATTGTGATTACAGTTTTTTGTCTGACTGTGCCATTGACTAAATAGTCTCATAAATGTAATTGCTAACTAATTATATTTCCACATTAGAAATACTGAGGTAGATTTGGGTGAGACAAAATGAATTTCAAGTAGTGAAAGTGAAAACTTGCATTGTTTACACTTTGCAGTAAATCGACTTTTCATTGCCGGATCAAGGTTGTGCTGAAAAGACATAGATATGCAGACACATCGGGCCTGTGAATTTTCAAAAGTGGTTGGATTTATCGACAGCAACTTGATATCAGACTCCAGTGGAAAATAAAGTAAACTTATCCATAATATTAATACTTGAATTTGTAAGGCGCTTGTAAATGTTTGCTGAATGCACCACACATGAAGGATTGCAAAACAAACCTACAGTACAAAACATGTAAACAAGAAACATGTAGACAAAATGAAACCCTAGAAATGAAAGGCTCTACATACTTTGTAATTTCATTATCTATTTAACTCTAATCAACAAATAAACAGACCCTTATTAGATGAGCTAAGTTTGTTTACTTAGGACGGTAATCTAGAAGAATTAAGAGAATATGTGTGTGGAGGGAGGAGGTTTACATATATTTATGTTCAGTAAATATGAGTATATGCATGTGTGGATGTGGGTAGTGTATCTATAAGCAAATATATGTATGTGGGGAGATTTACATATATAAGCAGAGATGTGTGTGTTGGGAGTCATTAAATAAGTAGATATGAGGGAGGGGGGATTATATATATATGTAAATATGAGTGCGTAGGGGGTGTGTCATGGGGTATTTTATATATGCAGATATATATATATATAAAAGCAGATATAAGATTGTGTGTGCCGGGGTTATAAATAAGCAAATATGAGGCTGTTTGTGTGTGTTTGTGGCTGGATTATATATGTGCAGATATGAGTGAGTAGGTGTGTGTGGGTGGTATATATAAGCAGATATGAGGCTGTGTAGGGTGGGACTAAACCTGCATACATAAGCAGATACAAGTGTGTATGAGTGGAGGGGAATTATATTTATATATGCTAATATGAATGAGTAGGGGGAATGTGTCGGGGGTGGGGGGATATTTTATGTATATGCAGATACATGTGTCTGTGGATTATATACATATGTAGGCATGTATATAGGCAGACATGAGTATGTGTGTGTGTTAGGGGGATATATATAGATTAGCAGATGTGTGCGTGTGGATGTTTACGTATATATACATAAGCAGATATGAGACTGTGTATAGGAGGATTATTTTTAAATATATATATATGCACGTATGAGTAAGTAGGTGTGTGTGTCAGGAGGTATTAGATAAATATATATGTGCAGATATGAGTATGTGTGTAAAGGTAGGTTACATGTATATATATATAAAAGCAGAGATGAGTGTATGTGCATGGGGGGGTTTACATCTATGTATATAAGCAGATATAAGGCTGGGTGTGTGGGGTTACACATGTATGCATAAGCAGATGTGTGTGTGTCTTATTTACTGATATGAGTAGATGTGTGTGTCAGGGGAGGTTTATATGTGTGTGTGTGTGTGCATGTGGCTTGTGTATATATAAGCATCAGTGAGTATATGTGTAAGGGGAGGATTTTATATATGTATGCAGATATAAGTAAGAATGTGTTTAGGTAAGAATGAAATGGAGGGGCAGAAACATCCCCTCAAAAACTTTTTGCTTGTGTACATGTGCTTATATACTTTGATTTATTTGATTACACATGCAGTGATGCAATTTGCATTAAAGGGCTAGATTGCTAGAAGAAGGAAAGAACAAGTGGGTGAGGCAAAAAATTAGCTTTTAATGTATTAACTGTTACAAACTGACCAGTGAATGTGTGTGTGGGAGGGATATTGCATATAAATATATAGTAATGCGTGTGAATATATGTATAGTTTGAATATCTCAATATACCCTTGAAAGGGTGAAAAAAATTAAGATTCTTGAATAATAAGCTTCACAAACTGATGACACTGAAAAACATGAACTAAGTGCATGGGTGAAGATGTAAGGAATGAACCAAGTCAAGAAGTGCTAGATTACACAAAATATTTCTTCAAGAATTCTTAAAGTAAAAGGTTATAAAATGAAATGCCCACAAATACAAGCACTGGTTAAACATGACAATGCTGTGCTTGTCTGTCCATGATAGGAACAGCTTGAACAAAATTGCCCATGTTAGTTATAAGGTCATTGGTGTCGAGCAGAAGAATTTGGGTTTTTGTTGCAATTAGTAAATTGCAGGAAATTGGCATTTACTCAATATCTTAACATGTTGCTGCAGGAGAACTTGTTTTATTAAATTCAGGCAAACCTAATGCTATTCCAAAAGTGCAGAAGCAATAAATATATATACACAAAATCATTTCCTTTATCATTTCAACTGCTGAATACTAAGTGAAAGGTGTGAGTGTGAAGGGTATGGTCCTAGAATAGAGGTAGGAAACTAGGAATTTTTGTATCAAGCCATTCATTTTTTTACATTTCAAGGCTCAAGGCTCTTCATTTGTCTTTGCACTTCTAGTGCCAACCCACATGCAGGTATTCACCTTTTGCATGTTGACTCCTCATGAATTTTTTTTTTTAGGTTGTGACTGTGACTGTGATTGCTAAATAAAACAGGATGCTTGAGGGAGATCTCTACAAGCAATGTCGGAACGCTGAAGTTGGCCTTGCCCACATGTTTATTTCTTGAACATTTTAAATTTTTGCACATGTAATGTAGTCACAAGATACAACTCCCTTTGGTAGCTGACATTGCAAACCCGTCTACTCTCTGACAAATCCGTTCGCCAACCCTTTGTTTATTTTCTTACTTTCTTTGTCTCCGCAAAAAACCACGCAAACACACCAAGGTGAGAGATCGCTGCCTCACACTCTGAGTCACTTGACTCGACTACAATAGGGTCAAATACCTAACATTGACAATGACAATGACAATGACAATGACAATTCTTTATTTACGAGGGGTAAAATAAGCAACTGAGCGCTTTTTTCCACTTAGCCCTCGCCCTTTTCAGGGAAGGAAATTAACTATATAAATGAATTAATTAAGCATTAAATATAAAAGATAATAAGCACAGAGAAAGGGTGGATATGTACAAGGTGATGGTTAAAGAAGAGATTAGCATATATTCACAAGGTCACCTGGAGTTGGTAGGAATTAGAGGGCTCATCTATATATCTTGAACGTATTGAGATAGATGGCGTCGAAAGCAGGTCAGGGAGTGCAACTGTTTGAGATGGAGAGGGAGGCTGTTCCATAGCGCACTCCCTGAAAATTGCAGACTTGATTTGAAGAGGTCTAGTCTACGAAAGGGGATATTCAGTTTTGGGAAGGTTCTAGAGTTATTGGAGGAAAATAGGAGAGA
>SRHC01003373.1:0-16468 GCA_004794325.1 Pomacea maculata | reverse complement strand
AAAAATAATAGTTTTTAAAAATGGTGGATTTATTAAAGATTGTGAAAAATGGTACTATGCTGGAAAGAAGATTATTGTAGAACCCAGCTATAATTATTTGATGATCACATTCACGTCTACACTTAAATGGGTCAAATGTACTGATAGTTTATCTGGAAAGGCATTAAAAGCCTTTGCAGGAGTCAAGAAAATGTATTTTAGACTAAAGAACCTTCCAACAGACATAATCTTTAAAATATTTGACACAAAAATAAAACCTATTCTTTTATATGGATCTGAGACTTGGGGATGGAAGCAATACAATGATATAGAGAAAGTTCAAATAAAACTTTGTAAATTAATTTTAAATGTAGGTAGGGATGTTAAAAATGATATAGCTTTGAGTGAATGTGGAAGGCTTCCTCTTGTGTCTGATTCATATATAAGAGTTATTCAATACTGGTGCAGAATACTAATGTTGCCAGAACACAGGTACCCAAGACAATGTTACAACATGTTATATTTACAAGATAAGGCAGGCAGAACCAACTGGGCCTCCCAAGTTAGAATTTTATTATGTAGCTACGGTTTTGGACATGTGTGGGAATGGCAGACAGTTGGTAATCTCCCCTTACTCATCACCACTATAAAAGAAAGATTCAAAGATTGCTCTCTCCAAAAATGGCATGATTCAGTATCTTCTTCTTCTTCAGATTACTGCGATTACCAGCCAGATTTACTTTGAGCAACATATATAGACCAGATATTACGATGTGAACATAGACGGGTCCTGTGTTTGCTGAGAAGTAATTTTTTACCCCTTAATGGAAACACCCATCACCAAACTAGCAACAAACCTGAGTGCAATCAATGTGATAGTCAAAGTGTGGAAGACCGATACCATTTTCTGTTAATATGCCCTAAATATACAATTCTACGTAAGAGATATATCCCACTCTTTTACCATAAATTCCCCTCATCCTTTAAGGTTCACCTTTTGTGTAAGAACCTTAAGGGTAAAGTAGCTATTAATGTTGCCCTCTATAAAACAGAATGTCTGAAAATGAGGACATCATGACAGTGTACATATAATTACTTAGCACTGAATGTCATTATACTGTTTATCATTTAACTAAAAACCAAATACAACTAAAATGTTGATCATGTACAGCAACCCACTGTTAATATGCATGTAACATGCAATATAAGAGGTTGATGTGAACCAAATGGTATTTGGAAATTGTAAACTACACATGTAAGAACCTAGAGTGTAGAGTAACCATTAGAGTTGTCCTTTACTTAAAAACAAGGTTTGTAAAGAAGATCTGTATGACCATGAGCATTACATGAGGATGAATGTCAGAATCTTGTCTGAATCTTGTCTGATTGTTATTATTATCTGATGCTGATGTGGGCCAGATGGCATCGTAAAAACTGAATAAATAAATTTAAAAAAATAAAATTGAAAAAGTATGGTTGTACTGTATTAAAGGGAGAACTAAAATTCAGCAATTAAAGACCATGTGGTCGCCGCTACCACTACTTCTCCATTAGCCGACAAAGAAAGCGTTCGACACAAACGTCTTAAAATGGAGAAGTAGCTTCATCTAATATTTTATTGACCTTTCACACCAAGTCAAACGCTCCTCCGAGGCTGCGTGATTTGGTCGTGGAGGGTCACACGTGTACATTAAACGTATGTAAATTTAACCACTAAAAAAATTCATATGTTTTTGTTGTTCTATTACATACAACAAGTTTAGAAAACTCACTACGATAATGTGTTTTTATGTTTCAAGCGATACTCCAGCAACCTCAACAAGCCTCTTACGTGCGTTTCCGCCCAGAAAATCGTCAAAGTACAAGGTATAATTGGTGTCAACATCCCCAATCCTGAAACCACGGTAACCTGCAAACGCCCGGATTCCATTAAACGCTTCGAGGTCCACCCGCAGTTCGTAGTGTCTCAATGATGTGAGAGTGTACAGGTTGTCCAGACCTAGAAAACATGTTTATCAAAACACCTCATTGTCATTGGTAATTTAACGATGGGTATAACTCCTAAATTGGGATGGAACTAGAGTTAACCCCGACAAACTCTTAAATCCTGAACCACTAAGATTCATAAGTTATGTAACTGACCAACACCGCGGGTATTACAGAGAGAGAGAGAGTGAAAATCTCTGTGTGACGTGTGAGAGGGAGATCGCGCGCGCATTTTGTAAGTGTGCCCGTGCCCGTAAGGAATGAATTGGTGTGAAAAGAGACGCATATAGACATTAGGTAGACAAAAAGACAAGTCTTACCCAGCCAGAACTCCCCGTTCAAATCACCAAAGCCGTTTTGGTAGTCTGTCCAGTTTCGAAAGAAATCAACCGAGCCGTCCTGTCGTCGCTGGAAAACCTGTGACAAGCAGTCAAGTGTTTATACCTGGAAAGCACAGCATTTGGTAATAAGGATATGTAAACGATTTTCTTCATTCAGTTTAAAAAAAAATATTTTTCCTGAATACTTAAAGCTACTTACCTCTTTGTGTCATTCTCCATTTCCAATACCTTCACATGACTGTATTAACTTCACATCTACAAATCTCTCTGTTCATGTAAGCACACACACCTACACACCTACTTACCGTCCAGCCTCCTCCATCAGTGTCCTGATCGCAGTAAACATTTATTGTTGAATTGCCTTGGTAGAGAGTGTAAGTGCCTGACGAGTGACCACGATTTCTGATGTCCATGCACGTGCCTAAAAACGCATAAATAAAAAAGTCTTGATTTTCTTGTTGAGTATTAATGAATGCTTTGGACTCATTTATATGCAAATATTAGTCCAGAATCTCATTATTTGCCTTTCACACATCATCATCATCATCATCATCATCATCATCATCATTACAAATAGGCCTTAAACTGTTACTATATGCACTGAACCCTGTTTTAAAAACCTTTTTCAAGCTGATTCATCCTTTGTTCAAGAGTCTTGACCTGGGACTTGAGCTCCTGGTTCTCCTGACGTAGAATCTGCTGATTGTGTGTAAGATTCTGGACCTGGGATTTCAACACCTGGTCCTCCTGACGAAGAATCTGGACCTGGGATTTAAGTTCTGCAATCAACTCTCCTTCATTTGCCTCCCTCACTGCCCAGTTCCCGTTCTCGTCTACATAAACAATGGCCTCCCCTATTAACACAGAATCACTGGCAAGACATCCTCTGGACAGACTCTGGTATGTGAGAGAGCAAGTGTAGCTCCCTGACTCCACACCTTGCAGAGGGAGGAGAAAGTAACCATCCACGTAGTTGACATTTGTGTAAACTGCTCCTGATGGGGTCTGTAAATATATGTATAGACAAACACAGGGTTAGTCAAAATTATGTAAGTAATACAGACTGTGGTATCCTCTATTTCATGCGAAATGTGTCTGGGCTTTGAATGGTACTAGTTCTCGCTAGTTTTTGTGTGTTGAATACGATGGCGAACAGGTAGAAAACGTGCTGTAAATCCTCATGCACTTATGATGCATGCTTTGTGAATGTCTAATATCAGTGTTAACATTTTTTTATTCACTCTGTGTCTAAGATATACAACGTGCTTCTTGTTGACTAGGATTCCAGAGCTCCTACAAATATTTTTTGCCTACACTAGATAGTTCAATCACTATACATAAATCCAATCTTACATAATTCTACAAGCCTAGATTATAATTTTTACAGAAAGAAGATAATTTACTATCGTATAATTAGAACAATTTTACGTATCTTGAAAAAAACACCGTTATATTATTCGAAAAATATGCTGACATTATTTATTCCATTTTACAATAATTAATAATTTTGATATTAGAATCAAAAATAAGCTTGATAGTGTTATAAACAGTCTTGCTGATAAAAACACATTCTATAAAGCTAGCTATAGTCATATTAACCCCAGAAATAACTTACCCTCCATGTGACGGTGACCGGCGGTTGACCTCGGTCTATGAACTGCCCACATTCCAGGATCACGTGCACGATCCCCTTGACGTCATCTAGTGCTGGCGTAGAGTGACGTCGTGCTATTAACCGACCCCCAGACAAAACTGGTGGAGCTGTGTATGCAACAATGGAATCAACAATCAAAAGAGGGTAGCATGAAACTGTGACTGTGAGCATGAAAATGTTGACATGTTGTCTAGTTCAATGATGCGAAGCAGCCTTTCCTAGAAATATTAAATAGCTGCTAGCCAGAAACTGTCGGGTGCATCAAATACTTCAAACCTGTTGCCATCGTGATCATATGACCTCATGGGTATGTGTGTGCAAGAAATGTCCAAAAGTATTATCAAAAGAGACTCAATATTTATTCTACAACTTCTGTAATCTGCAAACAAATAATTTTCCCTCGTCCGCCACGAATTTGTTGAGTTAGATTACCCGCCACATTCAGGTCAGCAGAGAGGCTGTAACTGATCACGTTATCAGTGCTGTCGACCGTGCTGACGTGCACAGAGTACAGCCCCGTGTCGTTGACAGTCACGTTCTGAAGCCGGAGCCCGACGCTGGGCACGAGCTGCACGTGCTGCCGTGAGTGTGGGAAAAACTCGCCCTCGGTGAGGGTGGCGAACAGAGTTCTTACCCCGCCATTTCTCTGAAACACGGGAGGGAAATTGTTGTTTTACGCATTGTCAGCAACTGAGGCTATATTACGGCAAGGCAGCCAGCCCTGTAAACAGATGCCACATGCAGAGAAAGAACAGCGTGCCCGAGACGAGAAATGAACTCAAGGCAGCCAACCTTCTCTGTATTGGTGACAGGCGCTAACCGTTGCGCCACCCGGCCGCTCTTCTGTGGAACACGTTGACGTTGAACTGATATTGAATGACAAAGTGAATGACATTTTTTCCCAAACATGCATGCTCTGACTGTTAATGTTCAGTAAAGATTTCTTGACGAAGTAAACATCCGCTTATAATATATAAAGTAATATACAAAACTAGCGTTCCCATGACATCGACTTTCAAGCTAAACTACAATGAGATGTTGACTGTTTTCAATAATTAGGGTGGAATTAAGGTGACCAGACGTTTCTGGGGCGAAAGCGGGACACGTGACGGGACACGTCACCATCAAAGAATGCCGAAAAAAGTGATTTTTAAAGACAACCGGGGCATTTGATGGACTTGCCAGAAAGCCAGAAAGCGGGACATTGGGCGTCCCGCCCGATGAGCAGGCGGGACACGAGGTCAAAAGCGGGACTGTCCCGCCTAATGCGGGACGTCTGGTCACCTTAGGTGGAATGAGTGTCACTGGAATGTGTAGTGTGTACTCATGTGCATAACACTGCACGCAAATATACGTAACTATATTGTATTTTCATACACTCGTTTGGTAAGATATGAATTTGTTTGTTAGAAAACTGAAAACATACTACAGCCTGGATAGTAACCAGTACTAGTTAAAGTAAAGTCAGCTGACCTTCACAAACCACGTGATGCTGATGACAGTCTCATTGGGCATCGACGAGAAGGACCATGGGATTGTCACGTCATCTCCGTGGCATGCCGTGATGTTGCCAGGGGGCGAAGACCAAAGTACAGCATTCAATCCTAACAAATACAAACTACAACTGTTTACTACAAATGTCCTCGAAATAAATCGATGTTAACCAGATGAGTAAACTACAAAATACAAATACAAATATATAATATAAAATACAAATAACAACATACGAACACAAAATATCTATATCAAATTAATCGATGTTAACCAGAGACAGACAGGTCACAGTGAGTACAGATACAGATGACAGCGACTACAGACAGATGAAAGTGCTTAAACAGTGCACAATATGCTCGATAACATCCTCTAAATCGTTAAATCTGCTCAAGACAGACGCTAATTTAATTTAATGTAAACTATCTTAGCACAAGAACTCAATCTGAAAGGAAGATAAACTGAAATTTAAAAAAAAATCCCACTACTTTTTAAAAAAGTAAAGATTTCATTTTTATAAAAATGAAAAAGACATGGAAATAGAAGTGAGGAGAATATGGGAGTAGGAAATACATTGTACAGAGAAATAAGGAAAGAAAAAAAAGGGAGGAAGAACTAGAGTATCCTACACAAAGAGAGAGAGGGAGAAGGAAACACATCACACAGACAGACACACGGACACTCACCGGCTACACACACCACAATAACCAGAGATTTCAACAACCACCACAACATCATGAGGTCCCACCGATCACAACTACTAGTCTGTATGGCTGTCAGTAGGTAAACTAGATTATATATATAGACGCTAGGCTTATCTTCTGCATCATTTCTTGCGCAGATGTTCTTATGATAGACGTTGCTATATTTAGTGACGAACAGATGTAGTCTTTACATGTCTGACATTCGTCCTAAAGGACAAGAATTAAAAAGTACTATTTTGTGCAGCAAAAATATTTTGCTTGTCTTGTGTACACCATACATACCTGTGATCCTCTGTGGCAAACTCCTGCCCACTGTGGTACATCAGACTGTGAAGGAGTCGGGTGGTCCGGTGGCACATGCTCGCGCCTGTAACCAATACATTTAAGATTGGTTGCCCTGGGTTTAGCTCTCGTCTCGGGCACGCTGGTATTTCTCTGCATGTGGCATCTGTTTACAGGGCTGGCTGCCTTGCCTTAGTTCCTGGCTCGGCGTAAAACACCAATCCTTCTCTGCAAGGAGTCACGTGACAGTTCATGAGCCGTTAGATCATTGTGTCAGACAATTGTGTCGTTTTGACATTTAATCATCATCATCTACTACAAAAATAATTATTTTATTCCATAAAAACAACTACGTTGTCACGTTTTTGTTTGTTTATTGTTGCTGCTTGGTTTTTGTTTTGTTTTTTGTTTGTTTTTGTTTTTTTTCTTTTTTTTTTGCTCCATAGCACTTAAGCTTCGCCAAGGTTTCGCTCATCAAATAACCAGTATTCTTTTAACAGTTGGCGATCCAATTTTTAAGTAAATTTGGCAGAAGGTTAACCGGAACATTCCACACGTAATAAGTTGCTCAATGGCTCAGGATTTCACAAACTTCAAGACACATATGCATAAATAATAATCCGCCTCAACACAATATTCTATCAGCGAAACACAGCTATCGGCACATACAATGTTTACAATCCAGGGCCTTCCCCGGTCAATTACACTTAAATAACTCGTAATCTTCATTCTTAATCCTAACCTCCACTCTTAATCTCAGTTCTTATCATGTAGTTAATAATCGCACCAGCAGTCATTTAGTAGTTTACTCACAGTTCTGTTCGTCCACTCACAGTTCCAATTTTATTATCTCGTTTACATTTTCTCGGCGACAAGAAACCCACGGTACACACGGTACACACAGTCTACACACTGCTATGCGCTTCACCGAAGGCGACAAGATTAGATCTAGACGAATCCTCGATCACAAGTCGCTACCTACCACAATCACCCGTACGCAGACGAAAAACGAAACCTTGGAATCACTTCTAGCATCTACGCTCACATTAACACTCACACAACATCCTTCCACTCTCATGTCCGCCAATGCCGTCTGCTTCTCTATAGTTTTCGCTAGAGTGATCTCCCTTTCCTCGCTGACGCTCTCACTAATCAATACATATTATTTACCATTGTAATTTACAAACAGCGAAGGGATTAAACTAACTTTAAAACATGGAGGCGCGGACTGATCCGTGACAATAATATTATGACAATATTAATTAACAACATATCGATGTGTTTAAACTAAAAGCACATCAAACTTTTGGCACAGTCTCATATACCCTCATCCACTTTCCATGACTTAAATATGCTTCTCCTGCCCATTGTGGTACATCAGATTGTCTCCTGCAAGGAGTCACGTGATAGCTCATGAGCAACTACATCATTGTGCCAGTCATGTCTTTTTCAGTTAAAATCAATACATCTTGTGCTCAAATGCATTGATTTGCATGCATTACGTACATCGAGACAGAAAAGTGTTTTACTGAACTAAGGTTTCAATAATTATACTGTCGTTTCATTTTTATATTTAAGCAAATTTTGTAGCGATCGGAAAAAAATATTCATGGTTCCGGAAAGATAATACTGAATAAAATGATTTCAATAGAAGAAACAAATTGGAATTTTCTTAGAATGTAGTCTAAATATTCTATAATTTGTGACCCTCCACGACGAAATGAGTCTTGCATATTTTTAAAAAGTACAGGCTCTGAACTTTCTTTTCATACAAAAGTTGTTCTTCTAGCCTTAAAATTGAGTGAGTTATAAACGTTTGAAGTGGGAAAGTACGGTACGTGGCGGCCATTTTCAGAAAAGCGGGTTCAAAGATTAGCATCAAGACGGCCGACCGGGTCTATTTACTCCTAAACATTTGCAGACAAATCTTTTGATCGGTTAATATTTGAATCGTTCTTTGAAGAAGTTGAACATAATGTCTCCGCGCTTTCTTTCAAGGTATAACACGATGGGGTTATGACTGGGAAACAATATCGAAACAGCGTTTGAATTTCGTCTAAAATCGATACGGATCGCAGTAGGGTACCTCGATTAGCATGTATTTAAAGTCAATTTCTAACTTTTATTTAACATAGCAGTGTATTTTCCTGATAGTTTAATAACCAAGCAATTCAATTTTAAAGAAAAGTCAAACTGCACAAAATTGACCCCTATCGCCTTTCGGTGCCTCTAGCATAAAACTGTTCCACGCGGCTTAAGACTCATTTCGTCGTGGAGGGTCACATTTAGTCACCGATGGACTTACGTCTGAGGTAACATTTTAAAAAAGTATTTTAGTCAAAGCATCGCATTCGTGGAACACGCCGTAGTTTGTCAAGAATTTTGTATTTACTGTCACTGAAATTTCATTCAACACAAACATGTGTCCTACTCTATCACATGATTAGCTTTTGCAGACTTTATTCTATCAAACATTATGTTTTTAAAGCATCCCACAACCCCTGTATGAACACAAGGTCTTTAAATGTAGAAGAAAAAAAAAGGACAGAGCACTAATTGGACTGTGATCAAAGGGAATTAATTCACGTTTTTTCTACCTAGGTTGCAAAGTTCCTTCCCTTGAAATATGCTGAAGTCTGGAAACAAAATATAACAATACACCTTGTCTACGAATAAAAAAATGGTCTGATCAGACCAGTAGACCTGCCTACATTTAGAACACCTATATATGTTTTTTCCCTTGCTCTATAATTTTTTAGCTGCTTATTTTCAAACAGCTGGAGCATAAAGAACGGTTGCTGGTGCTTTTGGGTACCTGCGTCTCCACCAGTGAAGTTGTCGACTCGGAGCTTAAAGCCACTACTTTCATTCCCAACCGTGAAGCCGCTGTAGACGGCGAAGGTCTTGTTGCCATCGAAGTCCTCCAGGTCCACACGCAGCTCGTGCCTTTTGGCTGATGTCAGCACGTGCATGTTGTCCAGTCCTGAGACAAACAAAAAACCCAACGACAACAACAACAGAAGAAGAACGGTGTCTTGACTGGCTGAGCCTTCCTCGTCTTAACCAGGTTCAGACAATCAAAAGCATGTTCTTAATTAGCCATGAATCGATACATAAGTTAGCAGACTTTGCTGTCCTGGGTTCATCTCTCGTGTCGGACACGCTGTTCTTTCTCTGCATATGGCATGTGTTTACAAGACTGGTTGCTTTCCCGACATGTAGCCTCCTCCCATAAAAAGCTTAATTTTGATTGGGACATAGTCGGCCCTACCTGTTGTAATTGAGCCTGTAATTAAACAGACCCACTCTGCAGGGAAATCCAACTCGGGTTGAGGTTTAATGTGTTGTATTAGCTATCAGCAAAATTATCTTCACATTATTTTGGGCTGGAACAACCTTACGAGGTTTCGATGTCGTTGGAGTCATCATGACAGTAATCATGCGATAATGAAGGAGAGAATTGTTTTTATTACAAGCCATTGAACTGGTCATACATGTAGTAAAGTCTGAAATTTCTAAACACTAACAATGTCCGTACGGGAAAAAAATTATGTCACTGACAACAAAAAGATGAAAACAGTTCTCATCAGGTGACTCGCCCGTCTTTTCGGTCATCCTGTCTCTCATCTTATCTGTCACATCTTGTCTTGTGATATGTGTGTGTGATTTCTGACTCAGTATCTACCTGTCTGCAATCAACTCTTCTTGATTTGCCTCCATCACTGCCCAGTACATGTTCTCGTCTACATAAATAATTACCTCCCTAATAATATACAATCACTGGCGAGACAACGTCTTGCTAGACTGATATGAAAGAGAGAAAAAAGTTTGTTTTGGGAGTTGAGTTTGTTGAATTTACACTACACAGTTTTCTTAGAAAAATTAACATATTAAAAAAGCACAAAAAGCATTAAATAAAACATAAGAGCAGAACAGTACAGCTTCTTTCAGTTTTAATAATAAAACCGATGGCAATGTCTGACCAAGACATTTTTCTCTACATAGGTCGTATTTTCATTTCTGTATGTTTCAGCGAAACATTTAACCCTGTAAAACTGCTCCACACGATTCCATGATGTTGTGGTGATACGCCTGTTGGTATGATGTACATGCCATTGAGGTTCGAGATGTAACAAGAATTATACCACCAAGCTCCATGGTAATATCCGGCGCACCTGTTTGAGTCTCCATAGTCCTTGGTCACGAACCCGTGTCCTTTGTGGAATGTCAGACTGTCACCTGCATAAATAAACATGGCAGTGGGTTTTAACTCTATGCAAAAAAAAACCTGCCTTAATAATTTTTATGTATGCTGCTTGACTACTAATGCAAGGGGATTGGAGTTTGCACGTGTCATACGTGAACATTTTTATAAGAACAGTTTAATTTAGCTCGGTCGCGTGTCTCTAACACTAAAACAATGCATAAGAGAACACTAAATTCTGTTGTAGCTTATATTCAACAACAACAATAGTAACAATATCAGATCAACGCTTATTTACAGAATTTTTGTCTGAAATTAAAAAATCTTATATCCACAAAACCAGTTGATGTACAAGATTAAAATCAGAAATCAGATATAATGTTAGAAAGTATGGTTGTACTGTATTAAAGGGAGAACTAAAATTCAGCAATTAAAAACCATGTGGTCGCCGCTACCACTACTTTTCCATTAGCCGACAAAGAAAGAGTTCGACACAAACGTCTTAAAATGGAGAAGTAGCTTCATCTAATATTTTATTGACCTTTCACACACAGTAAAACGCTCCTCCGAGGCTTCGTGGGAGAACTTATTTGGTCGTGGCGGGTCACCATAAATTTAACCATTAAAAAAATTCATCTCTTTTTGTTGTTCTAGTGCATACAACAAGTTTAGAAAACTCACTACGATAGTGTGTTTTTATGTTTTAGCGATACTTCAGCATCCTCAACAACCTTCGTACCTGCGTTTCCGCCCAGATAATCGTCAAAGTACAAGGTATAATTGGTGCCAACATCCCCAATCCTGAAACCCTGGTAACCTGCAAACCCCCGGCTTCCGTTAAACGTTTCGAGGTCCACTCGCAGCTCGTAGTGTCTCAATGATGTCAGAATGTGCAGGTTGTCCAGACCTGGAAAACATGTTTATCAAAACATCTAGTATTCATGGCCATTGGTAATCTACATTGGGAATTTCTGTCCTCAGCTGGGATGGAGCTGGCGGGTTGACCCAACAAACTCCTTAAATCCCTAGCCACTAAGATTCTAAAGTTACATCATATGAGAAGGAGATTATTCGTGTGTGTTTGAGCGCGTGTGTGCATGCATGTGAAAATTATATGGATGTGAGAAGAGACGCAGTTACATATCAGACAGGGAGACAAGTCTCACCCAGCCAGAACTCCCCGTTCAAATCACCGAAGCCGTTTCGGTAGTCTGTCCAGTTTCGAAAGAAATCAACCGAGCCGTCCTGTCGTCGCTGGAAAACCTGTGATAAATAGTGAAATCTTTATACACATAGACTGTAACAGAATAAGGAAAAAAAAAACAAATTTTTAATTACCATGCTCTAGAACCAATCTGCAGGACATGTAGAGTTAGTGTTACATTGTAAAGTTACAAAATCAACAATTCAGAAAGGTAAAGATGTCGATACATTCTCTCTCTCTCTCACACACACACATCCGTCCCTTCGTGTTCATGTTAGTACATAGAAGTACTCACAGTCCAGCCTCCTCCATCAGTGTCCTGATCGCAGTAAACCGTTATTGTCGAATTGCCTTGGTAAAGAGTGTACACGCCGGACACATCTCCACGATTTCTTATATCCAGACACGTGGCTAGACATTGCATCAACAGAGAACACTGCTGTTGGGATTTGATGACTGATTTGGACTCATTCACATGCAAATATTAGTTCAGAATCACTTCTTTTGTCTTTTATACATTTTTCTTTCTTTCATTCTTTCTCTCTCACACACACATACACATACACTCACGAGCACACGTACATCATCATCATCATCATCATCATCATCATCAACAACAACAACAACAATAATTTCAGATGCTACTACTTTCATGAACCTTGGTGATAAGATGCAAGCTGGTTCAGCCTTTGGGTGAGGTTCTGGACCTGGGATTTCAACTCCTGGTTCTCCTGTCGCAGAATCTGTCCCTCTCTAATCAATTCATTTTGATTGGCCTCCATCACTGCTAGTTTCACGTTCTGGTCTACACTAACAGTGGCCTCCCCTAGTAGCTTAGAATAAGTAGCCAGACATCCCCTTGCTAGACTCTCGTCTGACGCAGAACAAGTGTAGTTCCCTAACTCCACAGCTTGCAGAGGGAGGTAAAAATAACCGTTCTGGTAGTTGACGTCTGTATAAACAGCTCCTGATGGCGTCTAAGACAATAATTTATATATATATTAAGGTTTAGTACAAATGATGTTGACACTAATACGGAATGTATTATCATCTGTTCCCCGCCAAGTGTGTGTCCGGGCATGTTCTTATTTTTCTGTGTTGAACAAGATGGCGAACAGGTTGAGACCATCCTTTAAAAATATCTTGTACATATCACATATAATGATTAACGGTATTTAAGTGTGAACATAATTTTGATTTATATTTTCAAATAATCAATAATTTTGATGTTATCGTGAAAAAGAATCCATCATGTTATTATAAAGAGACTTGCTGATAAAAACACAGGTCTATAAAACGACCTATAGTCATGCTAGCTCCAGAAATAACTGACCCTCCATTGGACGGTGACCGGCGGTCGACCCCGGTCTGTGAACTGTCCACATTCCAGGATCACGTGCCAAACCCCCGTGACGTCATCTTTCTCTGGCGCTGAGCGACGTCGTGCTACTAACTGACCCCCAGACAGAACTGGGGGCGCTGTGTGTTGTGGCGATGCAGCAATGGCAGATTACAATAAAGAAAAGAAGTAATTCAGCAAAATATAAATATAGTATATATTATAAAAATATAGTAGCATGAAGCTGTGACATTTGCTGATATTTTGGAAAACTAAATACTTCAAATTTTTTACCATTATGATCAAATTACATACAGGATATTTTTTAATTTCTCAAGCAAAATATTTACAAAAATATTATTAGTAAACCGAAAAAGTATATGCCTCACTGCCAAAACAGAACGAATTTTCATTATAGAATATCTGTAATCTCCCCTCGTCCTCCCCGAGCATGTTTAGTTAGCTTACCCGTTACTTGCACTGCAGCAGAGTGGTTGCTAATGGTCACGTGACCAGCGCCGTCAAGCGTGCTGACGTGTACAGAGTACACCCCTGTGTCGCTGTCCGTCACATTCTGCAACCGAAGACCGGCGTTGGGCACGAACTGCACGTGCTGCCTTGACGGTGAGAAAAACTCGCCCTCGGTGAGGCTTGCGAAAAGGTTCTTCGTCCCATCATTTCTCTGAAACACGTTGAGTTGAATGACACAGAGTGTTTCACCTTTAGCAAAAATTTATTCTTTAATTAATGCTCTGACTCTGTTGATATGCAATAAAGATTTCCTTACAACGTAAACATCCCCTTGTAATATGTGTAGCAATATACCTCTACAAACCACGTGATGCTAACGACAGTCTCATTGGGTTCCGGCGTGAAGGACCATGGGATTGTCACATTATGTCCGTTGCATGCCGTGATGTTGTCAGAGGACGAAGACCAAAGTACAGCATTCGATCCTGACAAACACAAACAACAGTTGTTTACTACAACTGTCCCAGACAGAAATAGTTAAGCAGACGAGTACAAAATACAAATAAAAATACAAATCTTTTTAATGAATTTGCTTTTTTGCTTTTTTGTGTGTTTTTTTATGACATTATGCCAAACATCACTACACTAGAGTTATCAGTGAGTAGAGATAGAGTACAGTGAGTGCAGACAGATGAAGGTGAGTACAGACATGTATGGCAATGTATACAAACTGATGAATAACAGTGAGTATACATAGACTGTTGACAGTACTTAACCAGTGCAGAATCTGCTTGATAACATTTTCTAAATTGCTAACTCTGCTCCACACAGCCTGGTAGGATTGTCGCTCATTAAATTTTATGTAAAATATCTTACCGGAAAGTAAGTTAATTAAAAATAAAATTCTCATTTTTTTATAAAATGAAAATACAACATGGAAAAAGAAGTGACGAGAATGGTGGAAGAGGAAATGAATCGTACAAAGAAAGAGAGAAGTAAACACCGATGAAAAAGAGGAATATCCTCCACAATGAGAGAGAGACCATGCTAGAGAGAGAGAAGAAAGTGTGGAAGAAGGAAGTACATCATAGAGATAGACAGAAATACAGTCAGACACACAGATGGACACTCACCGGCTACAAGTACCACAACAGTCAAAGTCTTAACTAACCAACACAACATCATGAGGTCCCACAGAACACAGCTGTTAGTCTTCATGGCTGTCAGTGGGTGAACAGTCGAGTATATATGAACTCTGAGTTTATCTTTAGCCTGATTTCTTGCACAGATTTTCTTATTATCTCCACTGTGCTTTATTTATAACTAATGTAGTCACGAACAAAGGCGGTCTTCATCTGCCCATCACTCGTCCTAGCGAAGGACAAGAATTTTTAAAAGCTGTCCTGTATAACATAAATATTTTGCTTCTCTTGTGTGCACTTACGAACTGTCGTGCGAACACACCCATCCGATCCTTTGGAGAGAACAGGAGGCGATGGTTCGAATTCCTGTATAGATATAAGGTGCGTGATGTCCCTTCGACTACTGACTCGAGGGCGTCTGCTGTCCCTCACTTTTCATATTTTCCCGTTGATCTGCGTGAAGTTTTGTGTCCAATGTTCATCAGTCCATCTGTTGCAATATTTGCTACGTTCCTGTGTGGATTTCTGTGTCTGCGCCACTTTCATCTTTTCCTGTATTTCCACTGTCACATCTGCACCATCTTGTGATTACTTAGATGTGAGGTCTACACATGGTAGTATCGACTTCAAACTTTGATTACCTTCCAATCTTTCTTTTTAGTCACAGACCGTTTACAGGCGCTGGCCGCCTACGACTGTAGAGAAAGAGATGTGGAGGGCAGTGAGACTCACCTGTCCGCTACCTTCACACTCCTGTGTATGACACCTTTGTTACACAAGTATTCCAGAGCAAGTGTTCTTTGTGTAAAGAACTTTGAGTAGAGAAAGGTGCTACAAAAATCATTATGTAAGATTTCAAAACATGAATATAGTTTCAATTTTAAATTTAAACAAAATTTGTAGACATCTTAACTACATAAATCGTAGTTCCCGCCTCTATTCCTAGCTGTTTAATGCAATCAACCCTTAAACGGTTTATTCGCTTTTTTATTTGAAATTTATCAATTTCTATTCTTTTATAAAATATTACATGAAGTCAGTGGCATAAAAACCGGAGGAGAAGGCAACTATCTAACCTCGATACTAGTTAATTCAAGTGAACTGTTTGCACAATGACCAATTTAATTGAAGGTTAGGTAATTATAATGAAGAAAGGATAAAGTACCTGCAGTGCATTATTGAAAGAGAAAGGTGTTTTTTTAGTCATCAAAATAAAGCAGATATGCTTTCAAATTCTTTGATTTCAACAGAATTTTGTTTTTATTATATAAAAAGACAAAATGAACACTATAATAGAAGAGACAGATATAAGAAATTGAGGGATAATTTAATGTATAAAACATAGAGATGTACGAAAGCGAGGAATACGGAAGAGAGAAGGAGAGAATCACAAAGAAAGAAAAAGAAAGGAGGAATTGATGTCCCACAACTTAGTCTTTGTGGCTGTCAGTAGATGAAAAGTCGATTATATATTATGGACTCTTTTTATCTTTTTGCATATTTTCACACAGATTTTGCTTATCATATCGACGTTGCTACATTTATAACTAAGGTAGAAACAGATGTGTCTTCATGTGTCCTGAACTCTTCCTAACAAAGGACAATAAATTAAGAAAAAAAACTATTTCCGAACTGCTGTATGTATGTTGTACTTGTTTGTACTCGATTGTG
>SRHC01003372.1:0-16124 GCA_004794325.1 Pomacea maculata | reverse complement strand
TTTTTTTTGCTTCCAACAGAGAGAGAGTGTGTGTGTGTTCTTTCAGACTAGAGAGAAGGAAAGATGGCCGAAATGAAAATTACTAGGAAAAGGTTAATGGTTGTCCTGTTTCGAGAGAAGTGATCAAAGAAATCATTGGAGTCTTGTGATGACAACATTTTCAAAGCCTCTCTATGATGACAAATGTCGCTGAGATAATCACATTCTGTATTTTCCTCCAATGGACCAAGGTGTGACTGGGGGAAACAGAGGAAGTGGTCTGCTGATCGAAGTGATGAGAGAACACACGCCGTTACTTATAGCGAATGGGTAGAGGGGAGTGGGGAATGTTTACAGCAGCAACAGTTGCCGTGTAACTCACGAACCTACTTATCAATTGTCGTTAATATTGACCTCGTATACAAACTAAAAATGTGTTGTGAAGGTCTGAAAGGGTTAGCGTGGTGGGTGGGCAATGGGAGAGAAATCGCTTTGGGTCCCTTGTCATCGGCCTGGTCTTCAAGCAACGATGGGACGGTCTGGTGACGTGTAGCACCACCTAGTCTCGCAAGACTTTAAAGGCCATTCTCAACCGGACAAATATAGATGCAATGTCGAACCAAGTTTGGCAAAGTTTTTACACGATGGTCATACAGAACCATTGCAAGCTTTGGCCCAAACCTTCGTCCAAATTTGTCCTGTTAAGAAGGTCCTTAAGGTGCGCTTTGCCTTGTTCTGGACAACCAAGCTGACATTACCATGCTTTCGGTTTTGACGTTTTGAAACACATCAAAGTAGCTTTCTAGGTAACCGATTAATCGGAAACTATAACAGTGGGGCGGTTTTATTATTATTATCTAAAATATCCACAAACTTATCTTCTTTTTATCTGTTACTTATGTTATGTCCACCCCTCCCCTGTTCTTTGTCTACCAGGAGAGCTCCTTCTAGTGTAGAGGCACGTCAGATCGTCACGGCGTCTGCGCGCGCATGTGCGTTGGCACGTGCAGGTGCGCGCTCTCATGATCGGGCATGCGCACTCCAGGGCATGCAGCGAGCTACTCGATGACCCACAAGCATGGGAGCGTGCACGGCGTTCCAGTCGTGCTTCGCAAAGTCAAACTTTACAGCTTGCCTTCCGTTTCTCACCTTCGACCCTCACCTTTGACCCAATCTCGCGCCCTGGGTCGAGTACTTTTGTAGCGCTGCACACGTTCATGCTATAGTTGTCGTCACGAACGTGAAAGGGACGAAACCACGACATCCGGTGTTAAAGGAGAATTTTCTCACCTTTCTTCGTCGAGACTCTTGAGGCGAATATTACTTAACGCACAGTGGAGTGAAGGTGTCGCATCAAACAATTATTAATTAGAGAGACGGGATAAGAATCAAACAAGTCTTACCCAACCCCACCCCCCAAAAAAAAAAAATTATTTTCAACAGCAAAGGATTGTGATACTATTACAAGCATACGTTCTATAATGAGATGTATAAAGAAAAAGCAATTAATCGAGTCAGATAACAATTCATTAACAATGAAAGATGTGAGTCTTGAAACTTTTCCTAGCCTTCACCATAAAAAGAGAACAACACGTTAAAATACATAATAATGAAATATAGTAGTGCATAAAACACTACTAGAGGATACAATAAAAGAAAATACAGAATAGGTAATTTATAAATATGTGTACTTGGAGAACTTAGTGACATAGACGACATGTATGTCGTGTCATTTTAGCTGCCACATCAGGTTTTTACAAGATTGTCTTTTATTTTATTTTTCCTTTATTTTAAGAAACCGCGCAAAGTACAATCGTTGATCCTGCTAAAACACAAGTGGCTTACAAGGTGTAGTAACCAAGAGTTTACATTAACGCCTTTGTTTGTTTATGTTCTCTGCCGCTTGTTTCGGGAAAACAAAAAAGATATTTGGCTCGGCTTCACTTGCTGTTTGAAATGTAAGTCTTGACGGGGGCCGGACGCACAGCAACCCGCTAAGTTCTAGCAGGATGGCCAACGCCGAGCAGTCAACTAAGCCGCCGAGAATTTTTCTAAGCAGTTTGCTGTTTCTTTAGCCAGGGCCAGCATCCTTTTGCACTCGGTCCGTTTGGTGCTTTCTCTGCAGTAAGCACTTTTTTGTTGCCACACAACAACAAGAAAAAAAAAATCAAACAAACAAAAAAATCCTCCAACAAAAAAATGTGTACCGAGGCTTTCCTGTTAACTTCTCTTTTTGCCACTTCCTCCCCCTATTTATATTTTGAGCTTTGAAAATTATTCTTCGACCCACCATTTTATGGCGTGTTGTGTCGAGGGCAACACCTGCGCTGTGCACGCAGGCGAGTGCGATCTCAAACGAGGCCAAGAGTGCAAGCTCGGTGCTGTCCGTTATGCCACCGGAAGTTAGGAAACGCTTTTCTTGCAGACCCGCCATGGAGCGCGCAGTCAGTCTGGTTGTGTTTAAGAACTCCAAAGACAGACGCCGAAACGTTCGTTTTTCTCAGTTTGCACTGGCTTGGCACTGAAGGCCATTTTGTTGGAGTTGTCCTTGAGGAAAATGGGGGAGTCGTGGTATTGGGGGAGGGTGTGTTGTAGGGAGGTGAAATAAGCTCCCCTCCCCCTGTTAAAGGCCTCATTCTCTCGTCGGAGCTGAACTCCCATCGTTTCTGGCCACTCCGAATCCTCGTGAAGTCGGCTTTAAGCGCACGTGCCCACAAGAGCGATCTAGGGGGTCAGGAGGAATCACACTGTGGGGGACCTTGGGACCTCTAAAGAGGGGCAGAGGGAGTAAACATGTTGGTACGCACGCGTAGGTGAAGCGGTGCGCGCGCAAATCGGACATTTTCAAACGTGCAAGAGAGCCCTCCTCTCTCTCTCTCTCACACACACAATACACGACAATACAAATGTACAATATCTTTATTTATCCTTTAAAGGAAATTGTTTTTTCGGTCACATGAGAACAACCAGTTACATAAAACATTATTACCGGCTATAAAAATAAAATGACTCTATCCTATTTATTTACGTTGACACTTACAGTCCCTCTTGCAATTATTAAAATATGCACAAACAAACAAACAAACAAACAAGTGTGAGATTGGGATTTTCGCTAAATAATACTAATAATAACAACACTGGCCAGGTTTCTCTCCCTTTAATTTGCCAGTAACGCTCCATAGACTATTTTTCCTTGTATTTCAGACGGTTCGCCATGAAAAGGTGCTCGCGGTGTCACCAGGGAATCTCGGCCAACGAACTAGTGATGCGGGCCCGTGACCAGGTGTTCCACCTCATGTGCTTCTCGTGCACCGCCTGCCACCGAACTTTGACCCCCGGAGAGGAGTTCGGCCTCAGAGACAATCAGGTGTACTGCCGCACAGACTATGAGCTCATGTTCCAAGGAGACTACATCCCGAGTTTGAGTCCCGGGATCGGAGGTCCCGCAGGGCTTTCCACCCATTCCCCTAATCCCAACGGACCCATCCCATTCTACAACGGGGTGGGCGCCGTTCAGAAAGGAAGGCCGCGGAAACGGAAGAGTCCACTGCCAGACGGGGATGGATGTACCAATATGGGTGAGTTTAATAACTGGAATATATTCTTGTTTGTATATTTATACACAAGTTTGTGTGTGTGTGTGTGTATTTATATGCGCAAGTATGATGCTTCTACAAACGCATGCGCACACTGTACAGTGGCTCCATCAAATCCCACGCAAGCATCTTCCACACGCTTCTTCAACACAAGACACGCATTTACAAACATAGGAATCAATTTTATTCTACCATCATTATTGAATCACAATTGCAGACGAATAAAAATTGTTCACTTGTTATGAACGCTAACGCGGTCATTCGGGAGTAAAGGATGGTGAATCTGGCAAATGGAAGAAATAGAATAAAATTTGGTAACACGCCTTTATAACTATGAATGTGTGCTGAATAAATATGTTATTTACTAAAGATTTGTCAACACAGACTGCAACCAAAACTCATGCATGCTTAACACGGTCCTTCCTCCGACCTTGGGCCTGGTAGCTTCTGTAGAAGCAGTCACCTGCGCCATCAGGGTCCTCGAGCTCAGCACTTGAAAGGGTCGTACTTAACCCTTGACCCTTAAACCCCTCGCCCTCTTAACTTATTCAGCCTCTGCACCTCCCGCCGTTCTTGTCTCGGTCTTCACCTACAGAAAGCAGCAAGTATCCCACTTTGCAGTTAGAGTGTGTCCCTCTTCTCGACGTTTCTAGTCAGCTGTTTGGGGTGGGGTAAGGGGTGGTGTGACTGTTGTCGAGACAGTAGTGCATTTATTTATTAATAATTTTTTTGGTTATCAACAACACATAACGGGGAAACACAGAGGTGTGAAACCTTCTAGCAGTTCATAATCCAGGTGAGAAGACTTGGGTTGTGCGTGAGTGTTCTGGGGGATGCTTGCATCCATACATCTGTTTCCTCTGTCTTCACTTCACTTCCTCTGAGCATCTTTCTGTCTCCCTCGCTGTGAACATCAAAGTGTCAGAATATGAGTTTCACATCATTATGTGGAAAAGTAATACAGCTGCATTCATAAGAACTAACCACACCGCAACAACAGGCGCTGCAGCAGTGGTGGTTGATATTGCTGTAGTAGAAACTGTAGTAGTAACGATCGAGGCGACACCAATCCTGCCAAGAAAAATTGTCCGGCTGCGAGCACGTAAGACCAAGTCATTATCGAAGCTTTTTCTCCTGAACAGTTTGTTTTTCGGATGAGATGCTAGAGACCAGCACCTGACGTGAGAGCGAAAGACCAAACACGAGAAAAGACGAGACTATCGCTAAGAAGGAGCTAGAGAAGGCGGTTTGGGGTGGGGTGGGAAGCGGGTGGTGTTAGAAAGATTGGGGTGGGGGATGGAGAAAAAGGAAAAGGGGAGTCATTGATTTTTGGCGTGCTAAGGGACATCAATAATTCACAAAACAAACAGCAGTTAACGGGCCAAGCACGAAGCAGGTCCGTCGTCCCCGTTACGTAAGGAAAGAAGAGAGTGAAAAAAAAAACCACCACCCGTATTTGCGATTTATAAAAGCGTGTAAGCGGTTGGCAACAGGCAAATTGTCGCTCTCGTTGCTGTACCCGGGTATCGAGGTATAAGGACGGACGGCTGTACCCGGGAATCAAGGTATAAAGACGGTTCTTGAGCGGAGCTGTCTGATTGAAAACTTAAAGAGTGTCGTTAATTGATTATGACGGAAGTGCTCCTGGAGATGTTTGGTGAGCGCAGAGGGAGGTTAGATGGGGGTAGAGGGAATGGGGTGGCAGGGAGGCAAAAGTGGTTTGTGAGCGAAGAATCTTTAATGTCTCTTTTGTGCTCAAGATTGTCTGTCGCACGCTTCAAGTGCAGACAAGTGAATCGGTTTGTTTGCTCAGGGACTGGCCATTTAATTGCCCCAAGCCATTGCTGGTGTGGGATTTTCATCGGAAGATGGCGATGAAGGCATATTAGAAACGGAAAGAAAACAGCACTGCACACCAAGGTGTAACACTATACATCAGTGTACATCCCAGTATAACGGCAATTTATTGTTCAACTTATTTTTCTCCTGAGAAAATATTTTCAGCAGAAAATAATAGAGTACTCTTTTTTTGAAAAAAAAGTCGCTGAAAGAATTTTTCTTTAAATCAACCCTAATTTGTTAACCCATTCTCTTTGAAACTTTTATAATATTAATATTTCTTCTGAGTTCAGAAGTTCAATAATATTTAAAAAAAATAATGTGTGGATTATTTTTGAGAGATAGATTTGTCAGCTGTTAGAACTAGGGTACTCGAGGTTAGTCTGACCTGCAAGCTATAATATTTATTGCTTAACGAGTTTGTTTTTGTTTTGTTTTTTAAACTTTGATAAGGCTCTGGAGCTAGCTGCAGTGTGGTCCATTCAGGGCCTTTTTTTTTTTTTAAGCTTCTGCTGCAGTTGTTTTGGCAATCGAGTTCTAGATGCTTTTTCTAGTGCCTTCACTAAAACTTCCCTCTAGGCTCAGTGCCATCAGAAAACTGTGTCGCTCATTTCCAGTCGCCTGTAAGAGTTTACTTCACATGTTAGAGGTGAACAGACAGACTGACAGACAAACAATAGAAGATATCCACAAAATACAAAGATAGATTATGACATGTCCAGGGCACACAGAAAGCAGAATAATAGATAACAGTAGAGAGTGATTTTTTAATTATGCATCGCCGGACATGCAAACACGTAGACACAGAGAATAGATAGACAGAAACAGACAGACAAACACACAAGCAGTGCAGAAGTGGCACACGTCTCCATTGTCTCAGCTCTGTCTTTCCCAGAACTATTTCTTTTTGACGGGAGAACCATTTTTTTCCCCCTCGCCGAGAGTCCTAACTACAACATGTTGGAATCAAAATGTCGATGTATCGACACCACGTCTGGTGTTATTTCTTTCCCCTCTCATGAGGGACGTTCGACCAGCGGGGGCTTATTCGGGTATTCACAGACGTTACGTACAGGGGGGGAAACTCCCTCGCCACCCGCCTGCCTGCGTGCTTGGAGGATCGAATCGAAGCGGTTTGTTAGCAGGTTCCGCACCCAACGACCAGACGAGGCGAGGTTTCCTCGGCAGTCATCTGCATGTCCTTGACCTCACATGTAGAAGGCTGAGAAGAGAAAAGTTGCTTGGGGAGGGAGAGATGTTATCAGGTTTATTGAAATTACGGGGTTTGGGCTGTAGACGACAGATTAGACGTACAGGGAGATTATCTTACTGCCCCCTTCGTGGCTAAGGAGAATATTTTCTTGATTATACTGTTACAGCTCCTTCATTTCTTTTTTTGTTTCTCTGTCTCTGTCTCTCTCTGTCTGTCTCTCTCTCTTTCTCACTCGCGTGTGTGTAATTTTATTTGCTTTATCTTTGTATTTATTATAAACTGAAGAGGAAGTCATGGCCTTATTATCACCCCTGATGATGTTATGTCATCAAAAACGAAGCAGATCACTTTTGAATATTGAAGATGGCGGTCGGTGGTACTGGTGGGAGTGTTTGTCGTCATTGTCTTGGTGGGGTAGTAGTGGTGGCAGTGCCAGTCCTTTGACGTGAGAGCGGCTTTGTCACGTGATACGGATGAGTTCCTGTTCCACTTCAGTGCTCGCCCCTCTCAAAGACCTGCTTGAAAGTGAGACTTCCCGTGGCGCTTCCTGTTGTGGGCACAAGGGTGGGGGAGAGGATTGACTGCCCTGCCCCTTGGTCTCGGTGGTGACCGGGCAAGTTGTGGTCAGCTGGTCAACGGGTCCCAGCAGTCTCCGCGTCCCTCCATTCTCTGGAATGAAACCAATGTAATGATGCCATGGATCTGTTCAGGAGGACGTTTGACTTTCTGATTATGGTGTAAAAAACCAGAGAGTAATTTTAAAATTAAAAAAAAATGATAGACGATCATATCTTCGATTCTGTGCTGGTGTGAAATGCGGGCAGTGCTTCATGTTTGGAAAGCAAGAACATTGTTCATATTTGAATAGAATCAGGAACCGCAACCACCGCGGGTGCAACCCCTTGTTTCATCTGACAAAAGTGTGAAAGTGAAAGATTTATTCAGTCTTTTCTTACACTATTTTTTATGTTTCAAATTTATCAAAGTACAAAGGCGGCAGTCTCAGGTCTTCAAACCTCGATGAAAGTCAGCAAGTCACCCGAGAATCGACGATAACTAAGGGGGCGGTCGTGCGCCGCCTAAGTGAGCAGGAGAGCGAAGGGAGAGCACTCGCAACGCCCCCTCTACCTCCCCCCACGTGACGACTACAAAGAGCAGGCGACTCGGTTTGCGATCGGTGAGGCGGGCCGCAGCGGCGAGGGTCGGAAAATCGTGCGCGTTGGAGCGTGTGGACTCGCACGTGCACGCAAGAGGGCTGTTCTGCCTGCACGAGCATGTGTGGGCACTCCGACAGAGGATGGACCTGCAGGCGTTTTCATTGTCCTTCTCAATCGGGCCGTCTTTCTCTCCCTCTGCCACATCCATCGCCTCACACACCCCCACCCGATTCTCCCACCCAACACACAGCGAGAGAGAGAGTTGCTTCCACAACTAGAAGAGATCAAAGTCTGAATGACGGCGACTGCAGCCCCTAGGGTTAGGGCCGGGCCTGCTGACGAACTCTTGGGGGTAGAGAGAGAGAGAAACACAAATAAGCTTGATTTTACTGGAGAACAATGTCGCCCAAGGAGGAGCAGGGGGCTTTCGGCGGACCTCCTGTGCTGTTCCTGCCTGAAGATGTTCCAAGAAAGCATTATGACATTCCATACACCAGAGGAGTCGTTCGGTTGGCTGATGGGATGGTTAGCAACCCTGGGTGAGCGGTCTGTCAGGTGTGTGAAGGTTCTGGAACTCACTGACTCACTGATTCATCCATTTGGGACGCTCAGAGTCTATTTGGTATGTGCGAACGTGGTCTGAAGTGTCTGTGTGTGTGTGTGATGGAGGGGGAGGAGAAAACAGAACTGTCAAACCATTTACAATGATAATTAGAAGAAACATCAGACCCTCAGGGGGCTGACCCTGACCGCAGACCTGCTCACTGACCACCAGGAGCAGCGGCGACCAGCTGGAGACGCAAAGGGACTTGGAGACGAGATGGGGAGGGCCAGCCCCTATCCGCTCTTTCTCTCTCTTCCTGTGGGACAACGCCGTACACCACGTGACCAGGAAACGCCGCGAAGGCGGCGGCGTCTCTCTGATCCCCTAGAGGCCTCTCGGGCATGCGCAGTAGTGCGCTGGCCAGGAACTTCCTTCCGTTTTCGCGGCGTAGCTTCTGGCTCTTGAGAGAGAGGGGGAGGGGAGAAACTGGCAGGACTGACTAGGGGAAGGGGGAGACAATGCGGGCAGCAGGGAGGGAGTGAAAGCAATCTAGATCCGCGCGTGTGTGAGTGTGTGAATGGATGGGAGGGGAAACTACTTTTGAAAATTCTTTTGTAGCGCACAGTGTTAATCAGTGATGATGATGATGATGATGATGAAAAATTAAGCATCCATCTTGGCCATAATATACATGGATACAACTGCGAAAGGAGAGTTCCTTGTCTTGTTCAACGTAGTCACTTTGTGGAGCCTGCCTCTCTCTGTCTCTTCACCTTAACCCTATCCCGGCTAACTCTACCCCAACGCTTTTCGTGACATGAATGGATGCACATTATACTCTTGAAGAGAGGGTGACTTGCACTCAGGAGAGAAGCTTCCCTTCATTTCGCTTGTCTAGTGTTACCTGGAGAATTTCGTGAAAGCAGGTGGGCTACATGACGAGTTGCGACACGGGGACCCCGTAAAGTCACGTAGACATCACGTAGAAGGGCAAACATTTTGGTAGTTTCTCTGGTCTCAAAAAATGTGGCTGGTCGGGAGGGGGTTGCGGGCAAGGACGATTAATCGGTTAATGTTGAAAGATGGTGATGATGCTTGCAATAGTGAGTTGTCTGGCGATGGTAATTTACAGACGTGAAGGCACGGCTGCTGCTGAAGAAGGATTGTATTGAAAGTTGTGCTAGAGAAAAGAGGTGGAGAAAGTGGATGGTGGGATGGGTTGTAGGGGGAAAGTGGGATGCCGGGAAGGCGGAATCCGAAGCTGTTTTATTCTCGTCCTCACATTCTAATGAAATGACTGTTTCCTTAAAGCTTCCACATTAACCAGACATGTTCTAAGAATGACTCAGGTAACTTTTACTTCGACGCACGCCCCCCCCCCCCCACACACACACACATACACACGCACAGACAATTACAATCCTGAAAAGTAAAGAGTGTGATTAAAAAAAGTCTTCACTCTTTCAAGGGGTCAGTTCAGTTCAGTCGTCATAGGAGGGGTTGGGTGGGTTGGGGGATTGGGTAGACGACGGATGCCGCTGTTGACATGGTTCTCCAAAGTGCCATTTGCTGAGCAGTAAGCAGCGGGAATGTCCAGCCTGGGAAGTTCAGTCCACTCCTTCATCTTCTCCAGCCAGTCGACCTCAGCGTTGACCTCCCTCTCGAGGCAGTCATGAAGGAGGGTCTTTGAGTGTGTTGTGCCGGTTCACATGGGCTAGCCACGGAACCTACTGCTGAAAGAAGACTATTTGTTGATACATTGGGGGGAGGGTTGTTGTTTGTTTGTGAGTGGGGGTGTTTTTTTATAGGGGGAGGGATTGCACCAGGAAGATAACCTTGCTCAGTGTAAGTTAGGCCTGATGTTACAGACTCTTGAGAAAGTGGATAACCCACGGGCTACAACATCAAAGTCTGAACCCCGACTCACGCACACTAACCAGTTTACTACCAGCGAACAAGATTGTAGAAGATAAGCCAGGGGAGAATCGGTAACGAGCGTTGCTATGGAAAAAAACAACAACAACAGCATCAACAACAAAAACAAGCATCGAGAAAAGCTGTGTCTGCTGATGGTCAGTAGGTGTGGAGAGTGACGGATAGGTTCTTGCCGTCTAGTAAGGTTGAGAGAGGGTTGATAGTGGGAGGGACTTGCCTCGTGGCTAGATTGCTTAATGTAGTTAATCAGTATGTCAGTCCCTGTTTGGTCCCTGTCACCTGCCACTAGTAAAGAAAATTATTTTAAATCTCCCCATCTATTACGTCACTGCATGGCAGGAGTAAATATGAGACAAATGTGCATCCGGATGACGTGGCAGTACGTCTTGCATGTAACGGAATGTTTTTATTCTCGATCTCATTTCTCTCCATCTCTCCCTTTCTCTAACGCTCGCCTTTTAAAATCCTACAGTCTCTCTCTCTCGCACACACACACACACTTCACATCTCGGCTTCAAACTGTTTTCTCTGGAGTCTCGAGAGTTCGCCGGTGGCTTCATTTGTAGCGCGGACGATAAACATCGGGCCGACTCGCCTTATCATGTCATCGGTGCCTCGCGTTGCTGTCTCTGGTCAGCCATGATGGCAGCCAACGGGAGGAAATACAACGCAGGTACCTTCCCGAGCTCCTCTCGCTCGCCCCCGAAAGAGTTATCTGTCTTTTCACTTCTTTTTATTGTCGTAAATGGAAGGGGGATCAGGTTGGTAGAGGTGGGGGAGTGGAACAGCGGGTATAAGGAATGTGGACGAGTACAAAGCAACAAAGTACAGCGACCCAGCCTAAACTGCTTCAGAGAAAATAAAGGTTAGAGGAAACAGAAGGCTAAAGAGTTATGTTTGGAGGAGCGTAGTAAGTAGATTTTAAATGATTCCTGGGTGTCTGAGATTTGTGGAAACAGCCGCTTCCAAGAAGACTCCGTTTTTGATGTTTCTTTTTGTGCTATGCTGGATTGCTTTTCTGAGCACCATTCCGTCTCCTACCTCTCCGAAAAAAAAACAGTTTCTCCTTTTTAATGGCAAACTCTTTACTACAAGAAACGGTAACTTTCTGAAAAAAATTATGCTACATTGCTGTGAACTTGCATAATGGTCCTGTATATTTCTCTCCAGCACCTTACTTGCAGCTTTGTCCTTTCTCCACTCCGTTCTCTTGCTGTGGGTTAACATCTTCATCAATTGTCTAACTCATCCTAGCCCCGCCTACCCCTCCCTGGGGTAATGTTTTTGCCCGTGTAGCCGTCTAATTCTCTACCCAAACTGTAGGGTAACGTCTTTTGTTTCGTCTATACTCTCCACCCCAAAGCCCCCACAGTGAGGCATTAACAATACAACACAACTTAACTATATTGTGAAAGAAAAAAAAGCTTACTATGGTGTCTGGGCTGTAATGACATATTACTGCAAGATCAACATTTAGCAATAAAGCCTGTATCAATGTTTTAGCGATGTTCTCATGCTCACGTTGGCAGAAAAACAATTTCCTGACAAAGATTAATAAAGATATTTTGCCCCACGTGAAGCTACCTTCAGCTCTTAATCGCTGTCCCTCACCCTTCACCATCCGGAGGAAATACCTTTGTTCTCGTCTAACTCTCCAGGCACAACCGTGTTGTTACCTAGTCGTTCCTTCCAACGGTTCGAGATTAGGTCGTCCTTTTGTGGCACTCGCTCGGCATCTCCTTCTACCTTTCTCTCACTCTTCCTCGGCCATAGCCATCCTCGCCAGGGCTCGGCCTCGTATCTATGGCATCTGATTTCCGCTCGGCGGGATGCGACGGCGGCCGGGGCTCCGCCCAGCAAATTTACCTGAGCCAAAAGGTAACCCAAACGTGCGCCGCCGCCGATGATCCTCTTGCCTTTGTCACTCCGACTTTTCCGCCGCCGAGATCGGTTTTGACTCACATGGTGATGATTACAGACGGCCGCATGCCCGTAAGCGACAACTACTTCACAAGGAGAAAAAAAACCAGTCCCCACTTTCAAAGCCTATTTAAAAAGTTTTGCGCGCGAACCCTGGGCTACTGGGTGTGACCCCTACCCCACCGTTTCGTCTCGTGTCAAGCTAGCGGACCCTGGGGGTGTTTGGCATCCTTCTTCTGTCTGAACCCGCTCGACGGTCGGTCTAGGGAGGACAGGCTAGCGGAAGAACGTAAAGATCCAAAGCGAGGCTGGTGAGTTCCCACTGAGAGCCCAGAGGTAGGACTGTGCGTAGGTGCACGCCGTGTGACGAACCGACGATTTCACGAAGTTTTGGGAGAGGATGAGGGAATACTCATCCCCTTACTCCCTCACATACACGCACACAAATGCGTCCTGAAATATAAACACGTTCCACAACTCTCCCCCTCGGGTTTGCGTGATTGTGAGAGGGCCTGGAAACAATCCAGGCTTGCCCCGTGACGTCATCTATCGCAGAAGACGGTTTTGAGGGAAGATGGCGGTATAGACTATGGAAACTCTTGTTTAGCTCCTACATTCGGTGCCTGTAGTGTGAGGAACATTCTTTGAAACCTCTGACTGGGAAGAGCAATCGTTACTGCCTCTGGCACATGGAATTGTGGACGGGTCTTCTGGCCAATGGCTGGTGCCCTTAGCATTCTTTGACAGCTAGTGGACATTCTTTGGTCCCTCTGGGTAGTTGCTATACACAGGTACCGGTTGGTACTTTTGGCTAGAGGAACATTCCTTGGTACTAGGGGTAGTGTTTGTTTGAGACAGTAAACATTCTTTGGCACTTCCGGCTAAAGGGCATTTCTATATATCTCTGACTAATCGTGTTTTTCACTTCTTCTTGTTCGGTTGGCCTCTAAATGGCGGTCTCTCTATTTCTCGTTCTCTCTTTTGCATTTCTTCACTCTTCGCGTGCGTGCTGTCCTTCTGTATGTATGCGCGCTCGCCGCACGTTTCATGCTGATCGCAGTTTATCTCTCCCACCCCTTCCTTTAAAAAAAAAATCCCAGCAGGTCCGCTCACCTAGGATTCTGGGGATCGTAATCGGTTTGTTCAAGGGTGGATAATACTTCTGACACTCTACCCGACTCTCGACAACGGTCTTTCAACCTCCCAGAAGCCGGCGTGCTCCCGCTGGGAGTCGACAAAAAGCGACTGTCTCCACCCGGATTATGGACCCCCCGCCACTAAATGATGTTCTGGTTGAGAGCAGAGTTTAAAGCGTGAAAAGGGAGGGGGCTTTGCGTGGGGTAGAAACGGCGACTTTTTCAAGGGGTACAAGTGACAGGTGAAAAGGCGTCGAGTAGGGTACAACCACTCACGCGCGATTGTAGATACGTCGCGACAAGTTATTGGCAACTCCAAATCCGCTTATTATGGCAATAAATAAGTAAATAAATAGCACTGCAGGGTTGAGATGATTTGCAGGTGAAAGTTTTGCTCAGGTGAATCATAGGAAACAATTTTGCGCAGGTGATTTTTGTCCATCGTTTGACAACGACCGAGCGTCCTCTGTCCGTGTTGTTAGTCTGTTTCTCAAGGAGCAGGACCTTCTAGTGTTTGATGATTAGAGGAAACATTTTATCACCATTCTATTCCGCTGATCTTTAAAAGAATGTGTCAAGTCTGGAATACGAGAAACCAAACATCCACCTACCCCATCTCCCACCCCTAAAAGAAAAGAAAATAAATTAAGAGCTAAAAACAAAAACAAAAAAATAAAACAAAACAAAATTAATTTTGTATATAACAACTAAGCTTTTTTTTTTAGTCAGTAGCTGTAGAGAAGCTGTAAAGCAAATCTGTCTTTGACCTTTAACCTTTCCTCATGTCAGGCTTCAACAGGTAAGATTTTGACCTGAAAACGCTGGAAGGCTAATATGACAACCTTTTGTGTCCTTTCGCTCCAAGACTGGTGTGAAGTTGAATGAGGCCCACCAAAGCCGTTTGGCATGTCCCTCATCCGGGCACAATGGCTGCCGCTTATCGCGATAGTTACTGGGCGAGCAAGAGCAGAGACAGTCAACACCTTGGGGGTCAAAGCCAACCCTAGGGGCACGGAAATGACGCAACAGACGCCTTTGGTTTAGCTCAACCCTGGATGGTTTGGCCAACGTACACTATTTTAGGATTTAAGTTTGACATAAGGGTCCAGTTATTATTATAAGACAGAAAGATTGATAGACATTTAATCGGACAAATGAGACAGGAATACTAACAGGCAAAGAGACGTGAGATTATATATATATAACTGCAAAATAATACACAGCGTGCTCTCTTTTATTTCGTGCATGCTGGGAAAAAGAAAGCAGTTGCAGGTCTCTGTTAATGTAGAAGATTCTCATCATGTTTTTCACCTTTACATGACATCTTATTACTGTTATTAAGCACGTTTACAAACTCCATTCACACTGCTCGCAAGAGTAACAAAAAAAATGTAATAACATAAAGAAGGTTGAGGTTATTTCACATGCAGTGTGCGACGATGAAAAGCGTGAAGGTCAGTTTCTCCGCGTCACGAGCACCAACCGTCAACAATGACGTCGACAGGGAAATCTGTCAGCGATCACAATGGCGAGCGCCCTCTGTTGGCTTTTGGAGCTCAGAGGGGAGACCAGCCATGTATTTCTGTCCCACCAGCGGCTTCCGTTAAACATTTTGTCGCTCGCCGTTCTTGTTGGCTGAACACACACAAAGCCTGTCGCGTCTTGTTAGGTTATGATATGAATGGTCCACCATACGACAGTCTTAGTTCTTCTCTTCCAGCTTTAACCTTTAACCCTGTGACATTATGGACAAAACCCGAGCACACACTGAGGGCAACATTGCACAGCAGACATTTTTTCACGGTTATTTATTTTTTGATGTGTGGGTGTGTGTTTTTTTGTTTTTTTTTGTTTTTGTTTTTTTTTTGGAATGGTTGTTACTGAGCAAGAAAGTAATTACTCAGCCACAGCAAGTCAATTATATAATATATAAATTCACATTGTTGCTAAACTACATGACTTATCCTCCATAATTATGTAGTTCGTCTCCTCTTATTTCATTTTCTTGGTAGGTTTTCTATAATCAATGGAATCAACTGTCGCGGTTTTTTTTTAATGTAACATCCTTCTTTATTTTAAAGAAAACTGGACAGAATTTTTTTTTTAATTGAAACATACAAAATTACGAACAAAGAAAATAAGATATTTTAAAATTATTCTTATCTCTAGCAGTACCGTTTCTTCGCTTTCCTCTGTTTAACACCCCTTCCCCTCACACACACACTTTTTACCGCTAAGAAAATTTTTTTTCGATAGATCGGGGGTTTTGTTCTCATTGTGTTATTACAATTTATTTTTCAGTTTCTATTGAATTCAGCGTATATAATTTAGTGCTTTTCTAAGTATTTTAAATACGAACACTCCTTTACAAAGATCGGGTGAAACTCGTTTCTTTGCTCGGCTTTGCATGTTTTGGTTTTAACACAGTCTCAACGCCAATCATACCTCGAAGAAAAAGAATTTATTCTACAGAAAGTCTCTTCCCTACGATATTTCTTAAACAGAAATTTTCAAACTTACCAGCAATCTGTCAGCAACAACAACCACTCCCACCCTTCCACACCTGATATAGTGACGTCACGATTGTATAAAGTTTTACTTCAGCCCAGCTTGTTATGGATTTTTTCTTTTTAAAAAAAGAAAAAAAAAGACTAATATGAAAAGAGAATAATTATACGTTTCCCTCGACGTTGACAGTTGTAGCAGAGGATCGTTTAGCACCAAAAGGCCATGTCTTTAGTCAAAACTAAAATAAAATTAGGACCAGTCTCTTGGCAAGCAATCGATGGCGAGGAGCAGCACAGG
>SRHC01003371.1:0-16512 GCA_004794325.1 Pomacea maculata | reverse complement strand
GGTCTCCCAACTCTCCTCCTACCCTGAGAGTTCCAGTAAAGTAACCCTGGTAATCGTTTAAGCTGGTTTGCTTAGGGTGTGTCCTATCCACTCTCATGTGCACATTGTGATATCTTGGCTAGTGGCATTCTGGTTGGTTCCTTTCCACAGGCTGCTGTTGGAGATCTTTTCAGGCCATCTTATTCATAGAATATGGCGTAGGCATCGGTTGGCAAAGGTCTGGAGCTTGTTGTTGATGGTATTACTCTCAAGGTTTCAGAACCACGCAATAGGACTGTCTTCATATTGGTGTTTAAAATGCGGGTCCTGATGCGGAAGGATAATACTCGGGAGTTCCAGATGGGGTGTAGGCTGTTGAAAGGATGCCTGGCCCTTTTGATGCGGCTTTTGATGTCATCATCCGCTCCACCGTCCTTGTTGACATTGTTCCCCAGATACGTGAAGACGTCTGTTTCCGGGATGTTCTCTCAATTTATGCTTTTTGCGATGACAGTCTTTAAGAACATGTCTGACATGATACAATGTATTGAGTCCCAGCTAAGGTGGTCATGTCTGACAGGATAAAGGCGACATTGTCGCAAATTAGAGAGCTGTAAATAGTTTGCCCCTACATCCGAGTGCGACACAACCAGGCGATGTCAGCATCCTGACGAGAGCTGGAGTGGTGAAGATGTGCGATGCTGGCTGAGGCTAAAACCGTCTGCCACCCTGACATCACGTGACTCAGTCCTCGCAGTCCTCATTTTGTATAGTTTTCTATTTATTGACAGTTGTGCGCTGTTTTCTACCACAGAATCATGGCATTTCTCTCTACATTCAGCCTTCCGTTGCCTGTCACCATGCTTTGATACTTCACACACTCAGGTGAGTGTCACAGACAGACAGACAAACACTGTAAGATCAATGTCATATCACAAGAAAGAAATTTAATTTGTCTTTAGGTTAGTCGTGTATAAATTCCGATTAATTTAAGTGTTTACTGTTTGCACAGATTTCCGAGTCAAGCATGTTACTATATTTGACAATGTCGGTCTTATCTAGAATTAAAGTCAGTCTTATCAAGATTTACATGTAAATATGTTAAATTCTAAATTACGATCTTATACGGCTTATGAACTCTTCACTGATCCTCCCTGCTTTAAGTAATCATCCATGATCATCATTGTTGACAAAGCATCACAACGACATCACTGAATGATTACAAGTCTGCTCACTGATGTGTATTGTAACATCACTCTATAATGAGTGAACTACACTGAGTGATTACTGTTTACTGAAATGTACTGACATCCTACAAATATTAAATACTGAACTCCACTGTGACATCACAATATGATTACAGACCTGTTTACTAAGCTTCAGTGTGACGTCACATAAGCCAACTGTCAACAATGTCTGGTCATCAGCCGTCTGCTCCACAAAAGGTAAGACACGGAAAAGTTTGATGAATTTTTCCCAAAGCGCGTTCGAATCATCATCATCATCATCATCAATCTTCAATCATCAATCATCAATCATCATCTCAGTGATGTTTGTAGTGTTCATTCTCATAATTTTTTTCTCACTGTAACAACTCTCACAGGGACAGCGCCCTAAGGGAAGAGGAGGCAAACAACATTCTACAGGTCGTGGCCGGGTGGAAGTTTACCTACACACCGTGACTGACCAACAGGCTGAGGTACTTGCTGACACAGGTGAGTGGAATGTTTAAAGTCACTTCATTCTCTAAACAACAAAAGCTCTAAGTAGGATAAACAGCAAACAAGAGTAAAGTAGATAACATTCGTAATCACTCAATCAATGTGAATTACAAAGGACTTACAGACCATAATATTATTTTAGCGAACACACGTCCTCTGGAAGAGGTGAAGAAGACGGGCGCTGATGTAGACTTTGACCCCAACCCCTCACCTGTACCAGGTGTGAAGCTTCTCATCATCCGCGGTGATGCTTCTCAGATCAAAGCAGCAGTTAGTCTCATCAATCAGAAGACTGGATCAAAGGTTTGTTTGTTGGTTTATTTGTTTATTTATTTAATAACAGTATTACTTTATTGTGTAACAGAAAATAACACATGACATCAACCTTAATGGATGTTAGAATTGTACAGTGGGCCATAATAGTTAGTTAGTTAGTTAGTTAGTTAGTTCCCGTTATGCCGGTCGGCACGTAGGGCAGTGACAAAGGTCCTCCACTTTTGCCTGTCCTGGGCTAGACTCCCCACAGTACCCCAGCTGAGGTTTCTGGTCTTCATGTCTGCCTACACAGTTCGGCGCCAGGTGATCTTGGGCCGACCTCGCTTGCGTTTTCCTTCTGGCGTCCAGTGTAAGGCAGTTTTTATGATGGAGTTGCTCCCGCCTCGGAGGACGTGACTAATCCAGCGCCATCGCTTCTTCAACAGGATGGTGGCCATACTCTCCTGCCCGCACTGGGCAAGTAGTTCTTCGTTGGAGATTGTCCTTGGCCAGAAGATGCCCAGGATTCTTCGCAGGCTTTTGGTGTGGAAGACTGACAGTTTGTTGAGGTCGCTGTCAGTCATTCGCCAGCACTCCGAGCCATACAGTAGAGTGGGCATGACCAGACTCTGGTAAAGTCTCAGCTTGGTATTGATGCTGTACTGTGTCGACTTCCAGATGTTGCGTAGGCTACAAAAGATGCCCCTGCCTTTGCTCAGTCTGCTCTGGATGTCACGGCCTGCTCCTCCATCTTGCGTGACCACGCTGCCCAAGTAGGTGAAGCTTTCAACCATCGGCAGGTCTTCTCCCTCTATGCTGATCGGTGTTGGATTGGTGGTGTTCAGGGTCATCACTTCTGTCTTTGTCCGGCTGATGTGCAGTCCGACCTGCTGCGCAAAAGTGTGCAGGCGAGTCGTCTTCTCCTGCATGTGCCGGTGGGTGTGTGACAGCAGGGCCAGGTCGTCGGCAAAGTCTAGGTCTTCTAAGTTCGTGGAGAGTGTCCATCGTATGCCCCTTGGTTCATCTTCCGTTGTATGGCGCGTTACCCAGTCAATGACAAGGTTAAAGATCAGGGAAGACATCACGCAGCCCTGTCTCACTCCGGTCCCGACCTCAAAGTAGATGTCACTGTTTCCAACACAGCATGTAAAGTTCGCATAGAAGCTTTTGATCAGCAGTACAATTTCCATTGGTATTCCGTATGCTCTCAGGATGCGCCAAAGGCTCTCTCTATGGATGCTGTCAAAAGCCTTCTGGAAATCTACGAAGTTAATATAGAGCTGCCTCTGCCACTCTGTGCACTGTTCAATGATGTTGCGTAGTGCGAATATCTGGTCGGTGCATCCTCTTCTTCCACGAAAACCAGCCTGTTCTTCTCTAAGTTGTGTGTCCACTGCCTCTGAGATTCGTTGGATGATGATCTTTGTCATGATCTTGCTCGGGATGGACAGGAGAGTTATTCCTCGCCAGTTGTTGCAGTCGCTAAGGGATCCTTTCTTTGGGATTTTGATGATCACTCCTCTGGTCCAGTCATCTGGGACTTGCTTCCCTTCCCATATTGCGGTAAATAGGGGTTGCAGGATATTGGCTGCCAGGTCTGGGTCAGCTTTGAATAATTCAGCATTCAGATTGTCCTGACCTGGTGCCTTTCTGTTCTTCAAGAACTTAATTGCTGTGATGATTTCCTGCTTCTCTGGTGAGGCGATGTTAACGTCTAGGTCCTCAATGGCTTCTTGTATGTCGGCTTCTTCGGAAGGTGGTGGTCTGTTCAGGATCTCTCTGAAGTGTTCAGCCCAGCGTGCTTCTTGTTCTCTCTCTGTCGTTAGCAGCATCCCTTCCTTGTCCTTGACTGGGCAATTGATGGTGCTGTGGAATTTGCCGCTAATCGTCTTGGTGATCTTGTACAGCTTTCCTTGTTCTCCTTTTCTTGCAGCTTCTTCGGCCTCACTTGCTAGATTGTTCAAGTAGGCACGTTTGTCTGATCTCGCCGAGCGTTTCACTTTCCGGTTCATCTCTCTGTACTGTAGTTTGAACTTATCTTGCAGTCTTTCAGATCTGGTGCTAGCCACCTTCTTTTTAAGGTCTCTTCTTTCCTCTATCGCCTTCCACGTCTCTGGTGTTATCCATTCCTTCTTCTTAGTTCCTCTCAGGCCAAGACTCGTCTCGCTGCTTTTCTGGTACACTGTTCTCACAAGGTCCCATCTCTGGTTATATGGTTATGCTGGTTGTATGGCCTTCAATAAATACGACACATCCACGTACAATCCTGAAGTATGTGATGCTGACCTCTTTCTGTGCATGGCGATACTTGAAGGCTGCTTCGCTCAAATACAAATAAAGAGTATCTCGTACTAAGATCCTCCCAATAATCAGAAACAAACAGTTTTTCCCTCTAATGGATCTTAAAGAGTGTGATGTTGGCGCAATCATGTCTAGACAGTATTAGCACTGAAACGATTGTAGTAATTTATTAATGTTTCACTCTAATTACTCAAATAATTTCTACTTTTTAGATATTTCTGTTAGTTTTATTTTAACAGAAAGTGTTGTCATAGTGCACGTGTTGTTGACAGCCTTCTATGGTCGTTCTGTTTACATGGATCGCGTGCAAAATAATGTCTTATAGGAGTTTGGAGATTCATTGTGTGGTGAAATGTATGTCGTAATATTGACAGGAAGAGTTTCTAACTTGGTTGACAAAAGCTACAGATGTGTATGTTCTCTCTTTATGTTTTCATCGGGAACCACTTTGGCTGATTATTTGTTCTTTGCGTTTTAATTTTTTAATGTTTTATGTGACTACACGACATTTGAAAGTATTTTTAGTCGTCCATGTTGAAAGGAACCTCTCATCACTCATGAATGAGGAAGGTGAACTCCTTGACACTCAGATGAAAGACTGGGAACTTGAGAATGGCGAAAAAACGCAGTGTGGACGAGGATTTATCTTACCGTGTTTCTCCGAAAAATCTATGTTCATGTTAATTTTACTTCAAAAGCGGTATAAATGCTTACTTTTAGGGGATGCAATTTTTTCACCTACAAAAATCTACATTTATTCTAATACAGTCATGTCATCTTATGGCAAGTCGTTAAGTTATTTATTTCTATGTGAATACCACTACTTTATAATTCAACATGTTTGTCATGAGCTTCAACGGACAAACAAAACACTCCGTCTGAATGAGGATCTTAAATTAATAGTTGAGATAAGACTTCCACCAGGAACATCGGGAAAAATAATTTTAGGTCTTTTCTTCAGGGAAAAACACGGTAGGATGTTTGTCTATTCTTTACCTATCACCTACCTGCCCTCGAACAGCTCATGCTTGACGAAAGAACTAGTTTCTTTAACGTCTGCACACACCTGAGCAAGGTAATCATTACAGTCCTCAACCTACACACTCCGCGTCTTGAAGTGTTCATTGAATATACAGCTCGTAGTTCCGCCATCTTGCCATTCCTCGTCGTCACCACAGCAGAGAAATAACTCAGTTAGTCCACTGCAAAAGCATGACAAAGATTTACTTCAGGACAGGTAAGTACTAATAGAATCCTTGTGTGCAGTGCAGCAATATATATATATTGCTCATAAGTTGTATCCCGATAAGTTTACAAAGGATAAACTTAGTGTCGTCCTGACAAATGACATCTACAGTTTGTGTATCAGGTCGGCGGACTTTGGCACGAGGATGTATACACAAGTGTGTAAACAGCTGAGGGAATTCCCTGGGGAGGTAGTAAGGACGGAGGGAAATAGATTGGAGTTTAACATCGGGGTACACAGTCGTTCCCTGACAACAACGGTGTTGCAGCACCGTTCGTTTGTATAAAACACTCGCCTTCTCTGGTGGATTTGTTGGCGACAGTAGGACATCTGTCCATGGCAATGGGATGGCCAAGCCCACTGACATACAAATCATTGTCACTCTCCGACTCCTTCAGCCAAGTCTCGGTGAAAGCAAATAAAGATAAGATAAAAGCAATAAAAAAATTTTCTTCGGCCTCAAGCGATAATTTGAGTAAATAGTGAAACAGCAGTTAAATCTTATCCACTCAATGTGAGATATTGTATAAGCTGATATGTACTCCAACACTCCCTACATTTCAGATGAGTCGTGAAATGCTTCAATCTACTCACTGGGGCCTAAGCCTCGAGAAAACCAGCAAAGTCCATCTCCTGCCCCAACGGCCACACTCATTGGAACATCGAACACACCCGGATGGTGATCTATAATACTTATTCATTGAGTTTAAAATTCGGTTTAAATATAGCAGTACACTTCTGTACAATCCTGCCCACTACATATAGAATATATTGACATCAACGCTGAACTATTATTTCGTGATTCAGGAAACTCCGATGAAGTAGATCGACATTGAATGTACAGCTCTTAACTCCGCCATCTTGCCATTCCTCGTCGTGACCACAGCAAGAGAAATAACTCAGTTATTCCACTGCAAAAGCAAGAAAGATTTACTTCAGGACAGGTGAGTACTCATGTCTATCTGTATTTGATGTGATAAAGACTTCAATACAGCGATGACATCCCCATCGTGGCCTCAGGAGGGAGACAGGCTGTGAGTGTGTTTGAGGTCATCACAAGTAAGGAGCAATACTGAGCTGTACTGAGTGAACTGAGCGACATGTTGGGTATATCACAATCCTGAAGTAAACTATGAAGTAATCAGTAGTTGTCTCCACTAGCTGGGGAAACAGTGCTAAGAGCGCTGGCATCTGATCTGAGAGGCTCATGTGTTCGATACCCGTGTGGCGCAGCAAACTTTCTCTAATAAACCAGCTCTCATCACCTAAGAAAAGGTAGTTTAACACTTTTAATTTTTTTATAAGCTTAACAGGGCTAAGGATAAATTCTTTGGGATCCGAAGGACCCCTTCTTCAGATTTTTAAGGGGTCCCTGTTCTTCGCCCAAATTTGAAGGGGACCCCATTGACGAAAATTGAAGGGGTCCTCAGAACTTTTAATGCGTACAGTACGCAATTTTTTGCGTAAGCAGAAGCCCTGGGCTTAAATAAACACATGGGTAAAGTGAGAATTCGGAAGACAAAAAGAGAAGAGAAACCGAGGACACAAACAATTATCGTTTGGCATTGCGGATAGTCTTACACAATGGCAACTGATAGGTTAGTTAGGGTATTGGCTATGTAACAAAACGAGCTGCCAACACCTGACAATAGAGCTTAGAGAAACTGTTTTATTGACAATATGGCGCTGATAACATGCTACTGATACTATGCCACTGACACTATACTAACCTATGACCCCATACACATGACAGTTTGCTGGTTTCTCACCAAGAGTGGAGATCACGTGGTGCAGACGCTGCCTCCTTCAAACTTGGTCCTGTAATGGGGACACCACTGTCAACAATGTCTGGTCATCCGTCGTCTGCTCAGGTGAGCCACTCTCCTTCCCTGCACGCTTAGAGTACTTCAACTATTTTTATCATCCTACTTTTGTTGTGTGAAAACACCTTTAACTAGTATAATGCTGGTGTAGATATTTAATGTCATCCTGTACATGATCATCTCAGTGATGTACCCGGTGTTCAGTCTCACGATGTTGTCCTCTCACTGTAACAACTGTCACAGGGTCAGCGACTTACAGGAGGAGGTGGTAGACAGAGTTGTAGAGGAGGTGGCGGGGTCAAAGTTTACCTACACGCTGTGACTGATGAACAGGCGACACTACTTACAGATACAGGTAGGTGGTATTTTTAATATGCTTTTCTTTTTTTAACTGACAGTAGATAAAAGTAGACAGGGCAAAAATAGTGAGATAGCAATTACATGTAAACATCATAATTCGATATGCCTTGAAAATGGCGGACAACCGACAGAGAAATGATTATCATAATGACAAGTTTTATGATCACGAGTAAACTACTGATCATCTGTGTTCGATGTCAACATTAAAAAAATATCATTAGCACAATCAGCCATTACAGCTCCTCGTAATGATAAATAATCAGTTAAAAATAAATTGTCGTTTATGATTTAGAGAAATGTGTATGGGCATTGATAGTCTCTAATATGATTTTTTTTTAAAAGTGAACACACGCCCCCTTGAAGAGGTTAAGAAAAAGACAGGCGTTGATGTAGAGTTTCACCCCAACCCCTCACCTGCACCAGGTATGAAGATTCTCATAATCCGCAGTCTTCCTACTCAGATCGAGGCGGCAGTCAGGATCATCAGCCAGACCATTGGTTCAAAGGTTTGTTTGTTGACAAACAAATGTATATAAGAACATATAGATTATACTTGATGACAGAATTATACAACTGGCCATCTCCAGTATTAAATAGCAGTAACCAATGCAAGTAAATTTTCAACAGAAATACTCAAGTGACTTAATAGGCAGTTATTATTTAATTGACCAGACTGGTGTTCACACAGGAACCATTACCAGACCAGGCCCAGACATTCTGGCTACAGTGGGTTGAGGCCGCGTTCCCTGACCTCGACTTTCGCGCCTACTTCCTGCCTCCTGTCTACTTCAACCGCGTGCCCATGACTAGACAGTCGGTTGCTGGTCAGGAGGTTCTGGTCCTTACATCAGCACCTGGACAGGCTGGTCTGTCTAACCCAGTGCCGACGAGTTCATCTTCTGCTGCTCCTCCGTCCATTCCTCAGCCTCCTCGCCTTCAGGACAGTGACGTCAGAGACGATGCTGCTATGCAACGGATTTTTGTCTGTCTTCAGAAAATGTGTGAAGAGAACAGCGATGTCATGGTTGGAATGACTCAGCTTCAGTTCGGACAGTACCTGGGTGAACCTTGTTACGCTGCTGCCGCTACCCACCTACCCCGACCCTCCAACCTTCCTCCTTCTCTACCACACAACTGGAAACAGGGAGACTTTGATGTGCTTCTGATTCATCGACAGTACGGACTGGTAGTGTGTGAGGTGAAGGCACTGGGTAACGATATTCAATTTGTAAACGTGTCACAGCAGGATGTAGACAACAACATTAGACAGAAAGTGAGTAACGCCGTGTTACAGCTTGACAAGGCGGAGGCCATGTTGTCTCACCTGGTGTCCGACATCGCTCCCGGTCTGCCCGTCACTAAGGTCATCGCCTTCCCCAACCTCACGACTCGTCAACTACAACAGGCCATCTCCGGTGACAGCCTCCTCATTCAGGTTTCATTATCCTTCTGTTACCTCACATGTCTTCTATGATATACCTTACAAAGTACCTGAGTGTGGAAAATTAATAATTTTTTTGTGTCAATAGAAGACAAAACAATAATTTGGGCAGTGTATGTAAATGGGAAGGAAATTTGATGATAAGTGTATATAGAGCAAATAATTGTTTGGAAAGGGTTTGTATAAATATCAGTGCGAGTAGCGGTGTGTATGTGTAAGTGGCGGTTGTTATCAAATCATATTCACAGTGTAGTGTTACTTGGCAAATAAACGAATTCTACTTTCTTTTCTTCTTTGGTGTACATTATTGTATTCACGCTGTGTCAGCACGATTTGTTCCCATAAACTCATTGGATGTAGACACTTGTTCTGTTTTAACAACATTATTATCCTGTAACAGCCATTCTAAGCTACTGAACTGTACTTACATTGTACTTAATACTTTAACGTTCAGAGTATTTTACTTACATCTGTCATCTCTATATTTCACTCATTTCACAAGCCATGATGTGAATCTTTTACAGAACCTGTGTCAGTGTCTGGGAGCAAGAGATCCCGCCGACATCCACGGTCTGTGTCTGTGCTGTGATCAGTTGTCTGACCCCAAGACCCCGTGTGACGTCAGTAGTCACGTGCTGAGGGAACTCGGACACTGGTGGCAGCGACGTGTCGCTGGGGCTGGACCTGTCAGTCACATGACACCTCAGTTGTACAAGACACTGGTAGCCAGGTAAATATTACAATAATGTGTAGTCACAACACTGTCACAGTCTAAGCCTGTCGTGTACGATGTTAGATGTGACATCAGTGCTCACGTCACTGTTGTCGTCAGAGAAATCGTCAACAAACTAAATTTTAAAAGCAAGATTTTTATCTTGAGCAAGTTTGGGTAACTGTTACAAAATGTTACAGTGAAAATGTGGAAATGTGATGTTCATGTTGATCGGCGACGAAGCACTATTCCCTCACGCCGATGTCGTCGTCAACGGATTGTCGGTTGGTCCTCAATGTGCTGTGTCAACCTCTTCAAGAAACTGAGTCTTTACAGTCGAAGAGATTTCCAACAACACTTTATTCACAGTATATACGACAGTCCTTACATGCAGACACGCTGGTAAATCGGCGACACGCGCTGTAACTACACTAACAGCCACCTGCTGACGTCACGACTGCACGCGCCTCACAATTCTGAGCACAGTTACACACCTTATACAGTCAAATCTCGCTAAAATGCCATCTCTGTCCCGACAAAATTCAATGCAAAATAAATTTACTATGCGACCTGGACGAGGACAAGGAGATCGAGCTGTCTGTCTTTCTGAAAGGAGACGAGCGCCTCGCAACTGGAGGGTCTTTCACGATGGAGGAGAATGCGGAGGAGATGCTGTGTAGTAAGGAGCCGGTGGAAAGCGAAGAGGAGTAAATTGTTCCGATGACGGAAGCCCAGGCGCTTGGAGCATCATCCACAAATTGTTACAACAGAGAAGCGGGAAGCCCGGTGTGATGCCATCGACTAGACAACGAGATGTACGACATCCGCCGACAGAACATGCGCAGCTGACGATTCTTGAGAGCTTTGGACTGACGGGTAACTTCAACAAATAAAGCAGTTTTTACGAACCCTCGCTACTATGCCACCTACCGGGTCCTAGCAAAAGTGGCATAGTAGCGAGATTTGACTGTATTACATTTACATTGTACACATGTCATTATCATCAGTCAGTTGTAACCCACCCTAGACCGGACGCTTTTCTCCTCAAAGATTTTCCTACAATCACACAAAGAAAACATGCAAACACCCCTCTCCACACACAGAAAGTCACTACTGTGATATTATAATAATAATAATAACAATAATAATAACAATAAATACAAAATTTGTAAAGCGCATTCTCAAACTCCTAATGAGCAAGCTCTTAGCTCTTAAGAACAAGAACAAGGCATGGAAAGCATACAACGGACAGGAAAATAAACAAATACCCCACGAACTAAAAAAAACTGTCTAAAGATGAATAAAATGAAATATAGAAAACGCAGAGAAACCAAATAATAAGAACAAGAACTGAGAGTAACATGATATTGTAAAAGTAAGACGAGCAGGGAAGGTGTGACAAAGGACTAGCATGGTGGGAAAGGTGTTAGGAGTAATGTTCACGGAATATATATTTCAGCGCAATTGAATCATCCATTGATGTTGTTTTTCATGTTCAACAAAAAAACAAAGATGTAAGCAATGTAAGTCCGACTGTTTGCCGGAGGCGAACCATTGTCAATGTTATAATTATTCTCTTTTTTTCTGAGTATTTTTTTACTCATCTCACTAACTGCCTGCTGTAAACTTGTGAAACTATAAACATATTTTCCCTTAAAACTTTTTATTATGCTGTTTTGCATTGTGCTGGAGTACTTCAATTTTTAATTTTGAGCAGTTCATTGTGTCCGTTATAGAAGTAAGCTTTCGCAAAATTCTTCAGTTAACATAAGTGATTCTTTAGTTTTAATAGAAGTCATTTATTTTTATTTGCAAAAAATGAATTGAAGTTAACTATTAACTTATTATTAACGGTAAGAAATAGAAATAGTTTTTGTAACACACATCAACTGATGTGACTGTACTAGATTCTGTGGTCCGGCGACAACAGTGACTGTGCCATGTACAAGTCCTCCACGTGTGAGTGTCAAGACCCTGGGTCAGGCCGTGTGGTGGACAGGACAGTGCTACACTGCTGTCATCACACTCTTCCCGGAGCAACTTCACCTGCTACACACGGCGCCTCCCAGACTCTTTGTCACCGGACCGCCCGGTACAGGTAAAACTGTGGTGCTGCTGATGATGGGTATAAAATGGCTGCTTGATGGTCACCCCGTCTACATTGTCAGTACATGGTATGCGAGTAGTGCAGCGAGCATCATGCTGTATCACCTGTTGCTGCAGACAGTAAACACACAACATTCAGCAGGTGTCTCAACCGGTCGGCCTCACCTCCTGGAGTATGAGCTTGAGTTACGTAATGACGAGAAGGAGGCCGTCAACGACTTGTCACATGCAGCAAGAGGAGGGTCGTTGTACGTCATCGCTGATGAAGTGAAGATGTGAGTATTATATCGTGTGATGTGATGATAGACACACAGGTAGATGCCGATTGCTGTGATCTAATAATCACCACCAGGTGTGTTTTTTGCAATGACTTGTACGCATGCGCGAACTGCCATACGTGGTTACCAAGGTGACAAACCTTCACCTCGATCATCCGAAAGAAACGCTAGGTATAAAAGTAAAAAAAGCCGAGATGGATCTGCTACAAGACTGCTGGTAACATGAAATGAGAAAGTTGTGATTTGTCCTGATGAACACATTGCGACAGTTAGCACTGACTTGAAGACAACGAAGGTGAACAAAGATGTGGAACAGAAGAGGACACCAGTCGGTTGATTCAATACATGTTCAACAGCCAATACAATGATAATAATACTGAATGTGCATTTAAGACTTTATTTTCAAAGTAAGGCAGAACAAACTTGCTTTTTATGTATTTTGCATGTTTAATATATTTTCAGGTAGAATTTCTTTTGTAAGTTACATATTTACGACAACTATATTTACTACTTATCTTGCAGTCAGTTTCAACACCTCATCCTTTGTCTACTATAGATGACATAAACACAGAAAGTGAGAGATATCTTTTTCGTACGTGTACATGTTGAACCAGATGAGTCCCTTAAACATCAGTTTTGTACATCTGTACACAGTTCTTGTTAATAACAAACGGTAATGCTTGTCAATTCATTATTTTTCTTTGAACAAGTTACATTTATGTGTATATTTACACAGTTTGCTTCAGACAACAGACATATATTCGCTCTTGCCTCCCTCACTAATGTATACATATATTTACTCACACATAACCACAGCATTCACCGATATTCACACACATTATTATGTAAAGTGTCAGTTAGCTTATTATACAAGTAGCCTCCCCTTTACATCAACGTATTAAACATTTACTGTCTAGTTACACAAACACAGACATACTCTGAACACGTGACTCAAAGTTGTTGTTTATTGTGATTTAAAGTGATATTTCTGTTCCTGATACTTCATAAAATACTTTGACAGGAATTGAAAACTTGTGATGTTTGTGCGCTCCACGACCTTTGACCAGCAGGAAGCTGTGTGTGACGGTAACTACTGTAACACTCATGTCTGTCACAGGTTACACTTCCACACTGTGTGTGACAAGCTGCTGACAAAAGTTCCTCGTCTCCATCTTTGGGCGGCAAGTTGTTACAATGAAGAAGCACCCGCCGGCTGGCAAGTGGAATGTTTAACCAGACCCCTCCGCTCTCCACCGGCCGTCGTCAGGGAAGTCGAGCAGAACGAGATGATCACTGAGCGTGTAATTCTGCCGTACAGTGAGCGAGGTGTGCCCGACCACACAGACGGCCCGCCAGTCAAACGACTGTATCACCGAGGTCAAGGCCATTCAGCAGACAGTTCAGTTCACTGTGTGACGTGCGGTCGTGACGTGGCCAGCTTCCTACTCAGTCTCCGTGTTAGTGTTACAGGTAGGTGTGTGTATTGTGTAGTGTAACGTGTGTTGACAGATAAACAGTTATCAGTGTGATAAAAAACAAGCAGGTGAGAAACAGTCTTGTGAATATGAGTGACATGTCACTTCACCTAACTGGCTACAGGGTGGCAGCTCTTCGTCACATTTCGTCTTTTCTCTTTTATCTGCGCCAGGGTTTGTGTGTACAAGTCATCGGTGAGTCTGTGAGTTTTCTGTGTCCACATTTTTTCTCAGTTTTGTAGAACATTTTTATTCAACTGTAACATCTACGCCATCTTGCCCTATGTGAGAGCTGTTCATCATTTGTATTACTTGTGTCTACTTCACTGACACTTCTAACGTGTTTGGCACTGCTAACCACTCAGTTTTCTAGTTTGTGATGTGCGGACCTGTGTCCTATGGCTGCACTGTGTGTAGAGTAGATGTTTGTGTCCTCTTCATCTCAACGATGTGACTGACGATGAGTGTGACATCAGGGATTGGTGGTTGTATGTCGTCTGCTCCATGTGTGTTTGAGGCTGCTGTCACGATGGCTTGTGTCTGGATACTTACCTGTGTTACCTACAACTGAAGTATTCAGGTGAATCTTTGTTCACCTCCTCTTGGCTGTGTGAGACCTGAAATGTTGCTGTGTGTAACGCCGTTGTTTGTGTTGTTTACTTTGTGTACAACATGTTGAGTTTACCTACAGTGTGATTGTGTTGTGGAGTCTGATAATCTACATGGCATTGCTGACTGCTTAAAGCTCATTGCGGTAAAGTACGTCATCATCATCATCATCATCATCATCATCATCATCATCATCATCATCATCATCATCATCATCATCATCATCATCATCATCATCATCATCATCAAGACACTGTGTTTGCCCATGTGTCTGTCATTTTACGCAGCGTTTATATCCACGTGTCTGTCAGTGTGTACGCTGTATCTCCGACAAGTAACTAATAATAAAAACTTTCTTTAAATATTAACAGAGAATGTCACGACAACAGCCACGACCGTCACCTCGTCCAACGGCGGCACAACGCTGCCCTGCCTACAGTGGAGAGACGTGCTGGTGTTGTGCATACTTTCCATCAGTGACGACTCGGGTATGGTGAAAGCACTTAAAGAAGCGGGTATCCCAGTGAGGGTGTTAAATAACGATGACATCGAGGACGTGGTCATGGCCCGCAGTGACGTGGTGTGGGTGACGCATGCACATCGTGTTTCTGGTCTGGAGAGAAAAGTCGTCGTGTGTCTGGATGATTCTTTATTAGCCCGGTTCATCGCTATGTCCCGGTGTACGTCACAACTTGTGATTGTCTACAATTACGACAAAACGAATGATGAGTGACGTCATATACATGTTGTATATGTCATACAACCTGCAAAAAACAGCAAACAGTAACACAGAGGATAACAAACAGTTTACACAGTTTATTGTAAGGTCATGAGTAGGGTCATAGGTGAATAAGAGCACACAGCTCTTATTATCACGGCGATGGAAAAGTCCAGAAAGTCCATTACTGTACCTTATAGAAACGGCCACGACTGGTTGAAACCACTTTAAACTTGTCATGATCACGTGTCAACCTGTCACGTGACGTGCATGGCTGTTCCACTTGAAGGCACAGAGCAGCGACACTATGCGGAGAGCAGCAGCACTGTAGCAGTTGCTGTGTTTACCTGGTGTCGGCGTCTTTGTAATAAACAATATCAGGTTGTCATTATCATGTAATAAACATTATCAGGTTGTCATTATCATGTAATAAACATTATCAGGTAAGACCTGTCCTTGTGTTATACAACCAGACTTTGTCTACATGACGAGCTTCAACAGCGGATGTTGTGTCTCTCATTGGAAGGAAGAAGAAGGTTTGTAGCCGCAGACATCACTAAGATACCACACGGATCTCGGTACAGACGACATTTTCAACGATACAAATATAAAAATGTCTCACAGGACTGAACAGTAAGTACAAAAAGTCTTTTTCTTTCTTCATCATCATCATCATTATCATCATCATCATCATCATTAAGACCCTCTCTTAGTCAAGTGAGTCTGTCACTTTATGTGGTGTTTATATCCATGTGTCTGTCAGTGTGTCCGCTGTATCTCCGACAAGTAACTAATAATAGAAACTTACTTTTACCATTAACAGAAAATGTCACGACAACAGCCACGACCGTCACCTCCACCACCGGCGCCACAACACCGCCCTGCCTACAGTGCAGAGACGTGCTGGTGTTGTGCGAGTATGAAATGACTGACGACTTGGCGATTAACCCTAGCGACTTGGGTATGGTGAAGGGACTTAAAGATGCGGGTATCCCAGTGCGGGTGATGTATGACGATGACATCGAGGACGTGGTCACAGCCCGCAGTGACGTGGTGTGGGTGACGTATGCACTTAATGTTTGTGGTTTGGAGAGAAAAGTCGTCGTCTGTGAGGATAATCTTCCTGAAGACCGGTTGAACTCCGTGTCCCGGTGTACGTCACAACTTGTGATTGTCCACACATGAAGGATATTCGATGTCATCCCCTCGTGACACATATGATATGATAAGATATGACACATTTATTTACACGTGTTGTGTATGACACATTTATTTACACGTGTTGTGTGTGACACATTTATTTACGTTTACTCACAACAGGAGGTGCAGTCGGTGTCTCTTACACATCAACACGTGTAAACATCAACATCATACAGTTTGGCTTGTTTGTATAACAACTAGCGTCAACAGTACTACCCTAGACGCTGATGATTGTTTACATAACTAGTGTCATCATCAACTTGCTACAGACTGGGTCTTGTTTACACA
>SRHC01003370.1:0-16581 GCA_004794325.1 Pomacea maculata | reverse complement strand
GTTTGTGGAAAGTCATCAATGACACTGAGAATATTTGTGGACTTTCTGTATACTTTAACATTAAACGCTCTTTGCTCTTTGACAGTGGCCTGCGCCGTGTAGTATACAGAAGTCATTTGTAAACTGCATAACAGGAGTTGATCAACAATATAGTGTATGGATATATAAGCAAGGAATGTGTATACAGCGTACCTTTAGTTAATGACTATGTTAGTATAGCCTTAAGTTATACAAGTATCTCTGAAATAGGAGTGTAGCAGTACAACTGATACACATGTACAGTAGTGAGAATATTGTCTCACCTTTCTAGAGGAGTTATCTTTCCCTCCCTATGATTACAGCCAGAGTGGTACGGTGGTAGATTTTTGACGAATATCACAATGTTAACAAAAGGCATACTTTTGCGGATTACTTTGTTTTGCTTACAACCCTATGTAAAATACTTTCTTTCATCCGCATCGAGGTTTACTTGTCACACTTTCTAAAGTTTAGTGATGCTTTGACACTGATTGCGGCATTGATGTATTCCAATAACAGACTACGCTCTCCACCACTAAGATCTAGTTAAACTATACAGACTTTAGCATTGAGATGTAGTTAAACAATACAGATGTTATCACTGAGATGTAGTTAAACAATACAGATGTTATCATGGAGCCCTAGCTAAACAATACAGATGTTTTCACTGAGACCAAGCTAAACAATAAAGACATCGCTCAGACCTACCCTTTGATGTATAAATACTAGATTTTGTTGTTGCCTGTGCTATCATCCTCTTACGACATGCTGGTAACTCGTAATCAAGTGTACGTGTAAACCAATCAGTTATTATCAAAGTTCTGTTCTCGTGAGCTGATGGAGTTGATTTGGTCACAGCGTTTTTTGCGATGTTTTGTTACAAATCTGGTTCTTTACTCCTCCTCTGTTGCTTCTTCACCACTGCAGGAAAGCATAAATTCAAGGTTTCAAATAGTTCTCTAAGGTATAAATTATACCTCAATTGTAATTATTTCTTAGAAGGACAAGAAAGGTAAAAACAAAGCAGCACAGGTAAAGTCGAAAGTGAAAACATCAAATGTTGCCTTCAATTGACAACGTGTCTTGTTATTCCTGGATTTTATTGTCTTTTAGACGGGAACCTACTTCGTTGGTTTGTAAATCACAAACTTTTAAGCAACTACCCAATTTTTAGACGTGTGCGATGAGGTTTTAAAAAAAAGTCTGCATTTAAAACAAGACAGTTCTGTAAGACAGTGTCTCTGTGTCTCCATACACATCTACCAGACATATCCCCTGTCTCTGTCTCTGTCTCTGTCTCCACATCTGTTTGCTAATACATGATATCGAGTCTTTAGTGCGCCTTTCCGTCTGTCAGTCCAATGGACATCATGAAATGGTCATGTAGACATTTGACCCTCCGTCTCTTTACATTTCTGTCAGTCCCACCATCTCTCTGTTTTCAAATACATGTCGGTTTGAATGTCATATTTTCTGACTAGTAATTTCCACTTACCCTTCGGCTGCTGCTTCTGACCTGCAACAGCAGATATAAACATTCGCGCTTACTTCAAAAACATAAACGTTGAAATATGAAGTAAAATGCCTTAGCTTCTCATGAAGAGAGGAGAACAGCACAGTTGATGTATATTTTAATAGGTACCTCAACTTACGACAGCTCCGATAAAACAGTAAGAGCAACACAAGCCATCTCTATTTTTTGTTTCTCTCCTTCACAAAGACGGAAATTTCTCTTTCTTGGAAGCTCTCATAAATAATAGACTAAAAAGATAACATAAAAAAAGTCAAACAGTCAGCCACACAACGACACTCACACTCCCACGCAACCACTCAGTGGCATCGCAACTGATTAAAAGACTTGGGGAAAGATTTCTTCTTGGCGATTAGTTGTTTCTATTGGCAACCAGAGGGTAGCGTTTGGACATGGTGACTACGGGTTATAGTGGTCTGTGACATGGGAAGCTTTATTTGTTTACTTATCTATACTCGTACCTCAGTTTTGCAGGCACCTGACATTTTTAAAAGCAAACTTTACTTGGAATGAATTTTCTAAAGATCATCAAAACTGTGCTCCATTGTCACAGGGAGCGTTTATGTCGCTACTTTCCACCTAAATAATGTTCTTTGTCTTCAGCAGCTTCCCTGGAGAGGTGTGTCCTGTCTTACACGTACTAACAATAAAGTCGACAGTGAAATACATTTCTCTCACACTGTCTGTCTGTCGTTTTCTTAGGAAGTTGTATTAGTCCTACCATTCTTCTCTACATTTAACTTTGTTGGCAGTTCGATCTGTCGTCAGACGATGTCATAAACTATTCAAGATTTACAGTATTTACTTACTTTTCGGAACTTTCGGAACTTCCAGCACTTTCGGGTTCCTCTCCTTCGGCATCTTCTCCTCTGCAGTAGGAAAAGGAATCCCAAGTTAAGACAATATTATCAATATGGTAAATTAAAGTAATTTCAGAAGCATTTTACAAGTGTAACCGTGTGGTAAGGTGGGGTTGTATGGTGACAACAACAGTTCAACACTCGAACCAAAAAGGCAGGAACAGTCAGCAGGTGTGCGACCCTTTATTTCTTGTATGATGGTCACGGCTGCGTCAATCGCTCGATGCGCTAGAAGTCGGGGCTGTCTCTTCTTCGTCGTATTAGCTGTGCGCGATGTCTCTTCCGCCGACTCTGTTCTGTCCTTTCGTCTCAGCTCTGCCCTTATATACACCTATCGGGCGGGTACTTTTTGCGTTTCAGCATTTTTTCGCATGCATCAGCATCAGCACTTTTTTTCCCATACCTCAGCACTTTTTTTCCCATGCATCAGCACTTTTTCTAAAACATAACAAGTGCTGAAATACCGGCCCTCTACACAAGAAATTATATTAGCTTTCCATACGCAGATAATTTATTTCATTTTAAAGTAAAGCATTGTCACATAGACTAAGAAGTGTGAAAACATGTCTAAAGATAAATATCATATAAGTATACAGTAAATATCAAGTCAGCAGTAAAATACATTCCTCCTGCGCTGTCTTTCTGTCGTTTTGTTAGGAAGGTGTATTAGTCCTACAATTCTTCTCTACTTTCAAGTTTGCTAGCACTTCGATCTGTCGTCAGAAAGTGTAGTACACTGTTGAAGGTATACAATATTTACTTACCCTTCTTCAGCTTCTTCTCTGCAGTAGGAAAAGGAATCCCAAGTTAAGACAACATTATCAATATTGTAACTTAAGGTAATTTCATTAGCATTTTACAAGAAATGATACTAGATTACCATACGCAGATAATTTACTTCATTTTAAGGTAAAGCATTTCCACAGAAACTGAGAAGTGTGAAAATAATATCTTTAGATATAAATATCAAATCGCCAGTGATTATCATTTCTCCTACACAAGGAGTATTCTTTCTGTTGCTTTGTTATCTTAGTGGATTAGTCCTCCAACACTTCTCTACTGTCAGGTTTGTAAGCATGTCTGTCTGATATCAGAAGATAAACTGTTCAAGGTATACAGTAAATATTTACTTACCCCTCTGGATTTTCGGTATTTCCTCTGCAGTGGGAAAAGTAATGTCAGGTTTAGACAATAATATCTGCCTTGTATATTAAGGTCATTTTACAAGCATTTTACCAGGAATAAGACAAGATTTCTTTAAATACTCTGTTGTGTTTTAAAGTAAAAGCATTGTCACAGAACGTTAATGAATATGATTAAAAAGTGTGTCTTATTGTTGGAAAATCATTTTAGAAGTTTTACGACTCTCTCAGGAATGAGACAAAAGTGTCTGAAGACATTAAGTCGCCAGTGAAATACATGTCTGTAACACTGGCTCTGCCACTTTGTCAGTCCGGTGAATTAGTCCTACAATTCTTCTGTACTTTCAAGTGTGTTGGCATGTCTGTCTGTGGTCATAAACTGTTCAAGGTATTCAGAAAGCATTCACTTACCCTTCTGGATCTTGTACGGGACTGCAGTAGGAAAAGGTAAGCCAAGTTTAGACAATGATATTTATCTAATAACTGTTAAAAGCTGTAAAAGTAATTCCTAGAGTTTAGCTTGGGAGCGCAGCCAAGTTTAGTTTGTGTTTGTGTGGAAGAAATCATGCGAAACACCTGAGGACGTGTTTGCAAGAAATGGCGAGCACGAGTGTCATGACCCCTGTCCTGAATGTTTGTAAATTCACGGTCTTTAATTATCTTTCTTTCTTCATCTCAGAACATCGTTCTCCTCAAGAGTAATCAGATGTTTTTAACAAAAGTAATAATTTGTTTACACATACCTAAATCACTCTGTCTCTTTTTTTCTGGCTGATAAGTTATCACAAAAATATTTACCTTTGGGCCTGCTCACGTTTTCTGCACGGTAGGCACAGCCACAGGCACAGGCACAATGCTGCAAGACACCAAAGTTTAAAATATGATTGATAGATTGAGGCACTTTTGTGTCTCAGATTCACAGTTTCTTGTTAAGTTTTATCATCAAGCTAGCTTGAATATTCAAACCTTCATCATTATGATCATGAGCAGCAGCAGCATGTCCTGTTAACCCTCATTAGCGAGGGGGAGGGACACTCTAAGTGTTCTGCACTTTTGTGTGACTTGAGGGTCCGATTGGCTGTTGTGTGGATTTTGTTTTCCTCTCTTTTACTGATGCTTACCTAAAGGCGAGAACTTACAAACTCTTGATGTAGATCCGTGCCTACACTATTGGCTCAGCCTGTGAGCGATACATCTATATCATTTGACATACAGACATTGTAAAATATTCAGTTCAAGTTTCGATGTTTGCCACTCTTGAGAGAATGGTAGATTATTATACCTTTTCTATATTATTTTAGTTATTCGGTTTCTGTCTAACTTTATTTATCATTAATATTCACATTTCTTATGCTGTTTTCATTTAGTCGTTTTACCGTACAACTTTCTATTTTGTCTTTGCCGATGACCACGGCATTGCTCTTGCCAGTGCTGGTCTGATGTTTTCTACACGTGTCTGTCAGTCCGCTTGTAAGGTCTTACAGTTCGTTGCTGCTCCCTGCGCTCAGATCCGTAGGTTGCGTAAGGAGAGGTCGACGCTGAGGTGGACAGAGGAACAACTGACAGGACTGGTCATTCCATGTAGGACCTGCTCACCCTTACTTCAGACAGGCACGTGGTGAGCATTGCAAGCCCGTACACTCATTCTTCTGTTGTCTCCGAGAAGTGCGTGCGTGCATGCGTTCGTTCGTTCGTGCGTGTGAGCTAACATTCAATGGCATCCGATCTCCCGGTTAAAAACTTGAGACAAGAAACAACTGACTGGCGGTCAACTGACTCAATGGTCTCATCTTAATTACTCCCTTCCATTATGAAAAGAAGACACACATATTGCAGAACCAGCACGTGCCCTGTGATGTTGAAGCATTATTTAACAGAGACATGGTATTACTCACCAATCAAACCGCCAATGCCAAGTGCAATGAGGATAGCCGCCCATATGGGGAATTCTTCCTCTGGTGCTGCCGTAGTTGGTTCTTCGGTGGTAGTTGGTTCTTCGGTGGTAGGTGGTGCTTCTGTAGTTGGTGGTGGTGGTGGTGCGGTGGTAGTTGGTGCTGTTTCATTGGTGACTGAGATTAATAGTAAACTTCATTAGCTGATATTTCGGACACTTTCATTTTGATCGAGAAAATGATTTCTGACAGATGTTCATTCTAGCAATAGTGATATCTAATAGTCAACAGCATTAAACATTTGTTACACTTTTACTTTCTTTGTACTATTCTCTCTCTCTTCAAAATCTTAATCTCAAAAGAATGCTTCACTTGATTACAAACAACACTTTTATACATCTGGCCTACACTTTAGTAAAAACACAATAGTATCTACCAATTCTAAGGTAACACAACCGACTGTACTTGTCGCCAAACAGCAGCTAAGACTTGAGCCTTTTCACCATGAAGCCAGTCAACGAGCTTGTGCTAATTGTCTGATTGTAGTCAGTCATTACACGACCTTTCAACTGCATGTCTGTCTTGCTTTTCGCTTCTCTCTCTCGCAAATGACAGTGCCCAACCTTCCCTCTAGCATAACGTAGTAAACCTGAATGACTCTACATTATTTCTACAGGCCTCTACCTTATTTCGACATGCCTCTACCTTATTTCTGCATGTCTAATCTCGATTAGTAGCTTTTCATCGTACTAAAGCTGTGTATGTTGACTTTACCTCTAGCTCTTCATCCATCAAAACTGTGAAAAGTTACGAAACTAAGACCTCAAGACAACTTAATACTGAGCCCAGGGCATGTAAATGAAAGAAAGCAGCACCACAAGTCCAGGACCAGATACCACGTCATTTGTATATAATATCAATCATATACCTAGTCCCTTGTATATAATATCAATCATATACCTAGTCCCTTGTATATAATATCAATCATATACCTAGTCCCTTGTATATAATATCAATCATATACCTAGTCCCGTGCATATAACATCAATCATATACCTAATACCGTGTCTATAATATCAATCATAGACCTAGCCCCGTGTCTATAACATCAATCATATACCTAATACCGTGTCTATAATATCAATCATAGACATACTCCCGTGCATATAGTATATAGCATATAGTATCAATCATATACCACGTCCCTTGTATATAATATCAATCATAGACCTAGTAGTGTGTCTATAATATCAATCATAGACCTAGTCCCATGCATATACATGTAGTATCAATCATATACCACGTCCCTTGTATATAATATCAATCATAGACCTAGTAATGTGTCTATAATATCAATCATATCAATTTTCCAGAATGTTTGCTGAACTGTGACAGAGACAACGCGCAGTGTCGACAGGTGCTGCCATGACATACGATGTACAGTGTCTGACAGTCGCTGACAGTAGTGTCTGTGTCTGGTCTCCAACATTTACTGACGACAGACAAGGAATCCAGTGATCTCGCACACAAAGGGGAAGAGTGAGGTGAGTGAGTGAGAGTGAGTGTGAGAGAGTCTCTCTAAAAAATAGTATAACAGCTTACTGGTTATCCGACATGTGTTGGAAACGACCCATGCACATTTGTTTTCACCTTGGATAATCCGCACTCCGCAATATTCCGCACAATAGATAACCCACGCTTGGTATCTTTCAGTTGCGTTGAAAGAGCAACTGTAAATCCTTTTGGTGTCCTCGTCTTTACAGTTAACCTCGCCCATTGGTTTTCCAGCTTGGCAATGGTCTTGCGAGTCATCATAATGCTTGGGTTTACAAAGGGTATTGTTTCCGAAATCACTAGTAATTGCTACCATCGGCTTGCCCGTGCAATTTGATGTTTTAAGTAAATTGCGATCCCTTTCACACTTCACTGTGTGAATTGTGTTTATATAGTAACGGCTAAGACATGTTAAGGTAAAGTTCGGCTTTATGACTGAAACAAATAAGATAAACAATAATCATCATCAACACTTTCTCTTGTGGATTTCAAAATTGACAAGAAAGGAATATGATGTGCAAACATAATGTACTACGTAATTACTTGTTAGTAAGAACTAACACACCTTAACTAACTAACACTTGGGCTAATATCAAACACACAAGTCTTGTCAACACTGTATGTGTGTATTGAGGTGGCCGACTCTTTATTTGCTGTTTTCTTGCTCTAGTTTTTGGAGAAGGTTTATTCGTTCGCAAGTTTTAGGAGTCACGTGAGTTTAAATCAAAATATCGTCTGCAACGTTTTTCATTTTCATGTTGCTATCGTAGAAATGGTAGTTAACTGACTTTATTCACTTGCAACATATTGAGGGTTTGAGTAAACGTAGCATTCTATTAGATATTTAGGCTACATCTGACAAAGGAGGCCAAAGTTTTTGAAACGAATCAATTTTCTGTTCCAATCTGACCATGTTTTTAAAATTGCATACTTTCGGGGCACGTGACATGCATGTTCCCATCGGACGGCAAGCAATACCCGGGCAAGCAATATTTTCATCGATATCGAGATCTCAATCAGTCTATAGTTGGATGGATCTGTGGTTGAACCCAAAAGTAACTGGCACAAAAGCAGACGAAAAGGCTGTACATAAGTGAGTTGGTGTGAGGGCGCCACTTCCTGAAGTGACATTATCAAGCCATCAGAAGTTTGTCCTACCCACTGTTATTGTTATGATGCCTGTTGTTTCATCGAGTCACCGAGCTGTCCTGTCCACTGTGTAAGTGTTTAGTAAGTGTGCATGGTCCTTACACCAGTGTTGTCAAGCTGGCGATGACAGGTGGACCACTCTATCAGCAAGGAGCCTTACTAAGGGCGCCTCTAGCAGTTCTTACATTAGTAAGGGCTTACTGTCATTAGTTAGCAGTTCGTAGACACTACAAACAAGGTGACACTATGGCGGTAACCGTCCTGGCAAGATAGCAGATATTATTATACTTTATAAGGCGCAGCATCAACACCAAGATAAACCGCACTCTCTGCGCAGACCAGTCATGATAACAGATAACAGGACAGATAACAGACAGCGGTGAGACAAGGGGCGCCCGGTAGTTAGAACACTCGCTTGGTACCACTGCAGTCAGTGGCTCAGGGTTCAGATCTTGTGTCGGGACACTCTATTTGACACCTTGTTCCCAGAGCTGGGCGTCGGGGGTTTTCTCCAACCATAGTGCGAAATCGCAACAAGGTAGAAGCACTTTCCTACTAAAAAAAGCAGCCAACCAACGGTGAGATAAGTAAAACAAACTGGCAAACTAAAGAAGGCAAACTGAACAACATAAAAATGTACAAGAGTAGAACGTAAAGCAATGAATGAAGGTATGAAGGGATGTAGATACTAGAAAGTGTGTAAGATGGAGTTGTTACATGATGGTTCACATAACAGACAATATTGCAAAAGGAGTTAAGGCTAGTATTTCAGGGATAGTACTTTGTGAACAGATGTGTTTCCAGAAAGCGTTTAAATGTAGCCTTCGAGTCCTAGTGGCGAATGTGATTGTCATGAACCAGCCTGGTTCAAGGCCTGAACAACAGGGCTGACGTCGGGTAGATTTTATAGGTGGCCAGCGGTCAGTGGAAGCGGACAGTGAAGAGAAGTGTTTTTGACAGGTCACCTTGACTGATGAAGGTGATGATGAAACCCCAGGGATGTGCGAGGGTAGGACATGGCTGCTTAGGGGTATAGCGCGGTAGGTAGTAGTATAATATCGATAGCGACAGGGCAGGGTAGATTTGATTTTGAGGGTCCCGTGATTAGAAAGGTATATAGTTTAGGTTACATGTTTAGTCCTAGGTGTGACATGGTCAGATCCGCGAGTTTGCACTTCTGGACTTTCTGAAGCTTATCAATGGATACTGTAGATGCCAGCAAGAAGAGAGTTGCAGTAGTCTACTAACTCTACTTTATACAGAACAAATAACCAGATGAGAATTTTGGTGGTTGAGATGGACAGAGTATGACGAATGCAGCTGATTTTCCAGAGTTCATAGTACGCAGAACGACAGATGTACGTGAGAGACATCAGATATATTCATCAAGAAACATGACTAGGAAGGGTTGTCGCTTTTTGTTTTGGCTTAGTTTTTTTTGTTTGTTTGCTTTTTTGTTTTAAGTTATAAGTCAAAGCACAGTGAAAGTAAAGAAGTGTCAGAGTGAGTAGCAAGTTGTACAGATTGTGTACACAGTACACTCATGCAAACATAAGAGAAGGTAAAATCGGTTTACAGTGACTTAAGCGGCACTTCAGGACTTTGAAAGCCATCACGCCACTGATCACGCAGAGGATCACCAGCAAACGTGTCGAAAAGATGGATGAGCGTACAGCGGCCATCAGCTGGACACTGTAGCTGTCACAGGCTGAGGCCAATGCGGGTTGGAATGTTGGCAAGGACAGTTCAGGCTCCAAAAGCTGTCATGGCGGCCCTTAGCGTTATCACGGCGGAAGTGGAGTGACCGTTGGTAGTGCAGTCAATTAAGTCCACATATTCTTACAAAATAATAAGCTAAAAGAGAGGACAACTTCACGGTTACTGTAGAAATTTAAGCTAATTACTGTTGAGTCAGGTACAGAAATACAGTATCTCAATTCATTCTAGGCCTTGATGACCCAAGCGGATGTGCACGTTGCACTATGTCAGATCATTGCGCCATGTTGTTGTCACATAGATCTAGGGGGGCGCTACTCTGTGGCTGGATCCCGGCTCACTATCGTTCTGTACGTTTCTGAAGTGATTGGATTTCTACGGGAATTTCGCTACTTTCAGCCTGTGTATGAATGGACATAAGTGATAATGCAATACGTCTGACTGTGTGTGGTATAGTATTCCTGTGTATTCATGCTCCTACGGGAGAATTTTCTGTTTGCCAAACCGCGTTCATTTTTGCAACCAAGTTTGATCTAGAGAGTATTCAGAAACTACTTGTGACGCCAATCAGGACTCTGGCTTCCTTCAGTGAATGAGTGTCGCCCCTACCAAGTAGATCCTTTCAATCCCCACCTATAGCTGGATCAGCGATAGATCTGCCATGACTGTGCTATGAGCATTGTACTCTGTGCGTACGTGAGCCTGTACGGGAGACTCAAACTTCGATCAATTAAAATGGCGATGTAGGCATGCTGACTTACAGTCGGAACTTTCTGCTGTCGCTGCGGCACTTCAGGCCCTTGATTTGCATTCCAGTGATATTCCGACAAAGGGCGGGAACAGAAAAAAGAAACTGAGAGGATCTAGAGGAGGAATCAGACACAGACTGAAGAGGAGAGGGTGCCGACATCCACTGCCAGCCATCACCCTGTCGAATGTGCGCTCCCTTCACAACAAACAGGATGAACTCTCTAAGCTCATTAAAGTTGATGGGGACTGCCGACGCTGTGACAGGTGTTTCGGTAATGTGCCGGCCGCTTGCGTTTCAATGTTGTCGGCCGCTTGCGTTTCAATGTGTCGGCCGCCGCTGGGCAGATCGGACAACAAAGTTCATCTGCTACCCACATACAGACACCTCCTTAAACGTGAAAAGCCAGCAACACTGTGTATTAGGACCTCAACAATTGAAGCAACTGAGCTGCTCAGAGACTGCCTCGAGGCCACTGACTGGGATTTATTCTTCACTACCTGTGGAGCCAACCTGGACTGTCGGGCAGACACAATCACCTCTTACATCACCTTCTGTGAAGAGTCTGTCATCCCTACCAAGCAGATCTGCAGCTATCCGAATAACAAACCATGGCTGGGTAAAGAACTGAAACACTGTCTCAATGAAAAGAAGCTTTTATGCAGGGAGACAAGCAGAAAGTGAAAGAAAAGGAAGAGTTCAGGGCAAAGGCAAAAACATCTAGAGTGGAATACAGAAAGAAGGTAGAAAAGCAACTAAGTGAGGGCAACGCAAGGGAAACATGGAGGGGCCTGAACACCATGATGGGTAGAGCACAACAGACACAAAGAGTAAAGTGTGATGACCCGGTGACATTTGTTAATGAGCTCAACACTTTCTTTGATGTGAGAAACTTCAGCAATGAAGCAGAAAATATCTGTTCTTCACTGTCGGCAGCCACTGTCACCATCTGTGAGAGAGATGTTGTCAGAATTCTCTCTCATGTAAATCCACGTAAAGCCCCTGGACCTGACCACGTGAGAGGCAAGGTACTCAAAGAGTGTGCTAGTCAGCTAAGTGGTGTTTTTACCAGACTTTTCCAGCTCTCCCTTGATTCTCATAGTGGCGAAAATCAACAATCATACCAGTGCCAAAGAAGCCTCATGCTACAAACTTGAAAGACTTTCGACCTGTGGCTCTCACGTCTGTTGTGGCCAAGTGTTTCGAGAGGGTTGTGGGAAGATTGTTAATCCCCACCGTGGCTGATCGCCTGGATCATTTGCAGTTTGCCTACAAGCCACGTAGGGGTGTGCTATGTTCGGGTCCTGTTCATGGATTTTTCCAGTGCCTTCAACACAGTCCAGCCACACCTTCTTGTAAAGCGCCTACTAGACCTGGCTGTAAACACCGGCCTAGTTCTATGGATCAGATCATTCCTGAAGGATCGACCACAGAGGGTGGGTCTCAGAGTTCCACCGACAGGTACTGTAGGGTCCAGCAGCTCGTCTGAAGGAGTAAATCTGTCAGTGGATGGAATGATTCTGTCAGATGAGCAGATCCTCAACACGGGTACCCCTCAGGGATGTGTGCTTTCCCCCATCCTGTTTTCTTTATATACAAATGAGATTACTATTAACAGTGCTGTGTTTAGGTACCTGGGTACAGAGATCGACGGGAGGCTCTCATTTAGTGATCACGTGAACCAAGTGTACAAAAAGGCCCAGAAACGGCTGTACCTTCTGAGGAGACTCCGCAGCTTCAACGTCAGCTCTGGGATGCTGGAGACGGTGTACAGGTCTCTTGTTGAGAGCATCCTCTCATTTAACATCGCTGCCTGGTATGGTCACCTCCTCGTCAAAGACAAGGCAAGGCTGGGCAGAGTCATCCACGAGGCAATTAAAATTATCGGTATATCACAGCTGCCACTTTGTGACTTGTACCTTCATGCAGTCAGAAGGATGGCACATAACATCATTTCGGACCCAACGCACCCTCTCCATCCCAACTTCCACCTGTTGCCCTCAGGCAGGCGCTATAAAGTGACACGTGTGTGGAAAGCTGCCTACCAGAGGTCCTTTGTGCCAGCAGCCATCACCATCCTAAATAAAGGCACAAGGACTCAGGAGGAATCAAACAGAGACTGAAGAGAAGAGGTTCTGACATCCATTATCAGCCATTACCTTGTTGAATCTGCGCTCCCTTCCGAACAAACAAGACGAGCTGTCTTAAATAATTAATGAAATGCAGAGATTTCTGTCACAGGCCAATAGATGACAATTTGTGATGTTGTTTGCCTACAGGTGAGTGAACAGATAGTATCAGCTGACAAAGTACTAGGAGGATGAAGAAAATGCAGTTCACACACATTTTGTTGTAGTCTGCAATGCAAACGCATTTTTAAAAAATATATACAAGACATATAAAGTATTTGAATTTTCATTGACCATTTGACGGAGATCCAACTACCATGATAATGTATCTTTACTGTCATAATAACTGTGTGTTAAATGTCTGTGTGAGTATGTATGCCTGCCCTTGTGAGCAAAAGGAAAATTTTTGTCTTGGGTCTCCTCGACAGACAATAAAGTCTGATTTGATTTGATTTGCGTATTGCTTGTTTGCACTATTAACCAAACTTGTATCTATTTAAAACACAAAAGTATTTGCTTCACTAGTCTGAAATCTTGCGTATGAAATGATAAATAATATGAATCGCACATAAATCATGAATCATGAAATGTTCGCTTATATGCTTCACCTCGGTCTCTCGCTTTGATACAAAATCCGGTCTTTCGTTGTGCTTTCAGGATGATGATTGCTTGCTACATATGCAAGATAGTGGTAGTACTGTTACCAAATCGGCAGTGACAGTCAAGGTAAATGTCATCAAGGACGTGTATAGGATATTAGTTCGTGATATCATACTTTGGAGTGAATAATGCGTGCAATATTTTATCATTAGACACAGCCCAGGATTAACTTTTAAGTACATAGACATTGTACTCCAGTCCTGCAGGCAGTCATGTTTAACAAATAGTTGTAGATGGCAAATTTATGTACGTATATTTTGAACATAAATAATCACAAATTGAAAAAGTGAGTTTATGACTTTAAGTTATAGGGTTTTTAATTAAACAAACTGTAACAGAAACAAGCAACGGAAACAGCGAGAACAGAAAGTTGAAGTTTAGTAAGTTTGTTTTATTTAAGCCTTTTATGTAATTTATCTGTTGAATGAAAAATATAATCATCTTTAAATGTGTTACTACATATAACTTTAGCATTACTAATAAAATTAATTATTTTGTTCACTTTTAGAAAAGTCAACATGATTGTGTTGTGTACCCAAATGTTGACTAGGCTTCAGAGAAGTACACAGTAATAAAACAATGGTGTTTGCAAACATTGAGCTACACAGTTATAGGTTTAGTTAGTTATATAGAAGTTCACTGTCCACTAGCTTCATGGTTTTATGCCATCTATGGTCTTTTGCTATCTAACATTCAGTGGTGCTGTCTCACATATTACTTTAAATTTTTATGAGCATCTACTGAAGTAGCAGCATTAGTGGGAAACACTCTCAACTTAGCCTTCAGCTGCAAGGTGATGGGATGAACATCAACATATAATTCTTTCATGAAAGAAATTATTTCAAAAGCTTATAGCGGAGTATAACCTATTGTTGCGGCCCTATGCTCCAGTGGGGGTGAATAGGAATAATAAGAAGAATAACCTTTTCATGAAATCTAGAGATATATCATTGAGGGGGCTGACAATGATGTGCTCTCTGGACACTGAATGGCTACAAACTTGACTAGATAGCAGCTTTCATTCTATTTGTTAGGAATGTTTTACATAATTGTCTTCACACATTCTGTCTGTGACATTTGGCTTGAGTAAGACCATCCAACCCCCACCCAACCTTTGTTACCTGTGCAAATCACGTAAAGCTGTTTCCTTACATTCCAGACAAAGTACAGAAATAACTAGCATTGCACGTTCACTCAAATGTGTAAATGTTCGCATCTAGTCCTGATTACTACCGAGATTTGCAGCAGAAATTAAAACTTCGCTTTATTTTCAGCTCGCTTACCACATGAATGATGGTGATTTCGACAGCCGAATTCGGTTCACTAAGTTACTTTTTTTTAGCTGCTACGACGGTTTAAGAATATCCTCGTGGTTTTTATTCTTTCGCACGTGTTATTTTGAGAAGAAATGAGCGTCTGACAGGCACAATGAACATTTAATATATAACGATAATGTCCCAGAAAGAGAATATCCCAGCATTAGCTTTGAGTTACATCTACATTGTTTACATCCGGAGGCCATGACAGTTGCATTGCGGGATACCCGAACACTGCCGAAGTCGAGGTCGGCGTTAGTGAATTCTGATTGCCTATATGCAAAGTATGTTACGCATGCGCCCATATAAGGAAATTTCCGACCCTTTGTTTTGTCTAGAAAAGAGCTCGAATCATAGCGCGGGACCTTCTATCCGCCGTGAAACAGCCTCTGTTTGAAAGTCCACGCAATGACCTTTTGTCCGGTACGCGATGTGACGATGTTTCGCACGTGGGCGAGTGTACGTGTTGCTATGTCCAAAACATTCTCTATTCTGCGCTCGGGAAAAGTAAATAGGATAGAAGTAGGTGTTTTTATTGACAAAATAGACATATTTCTAGATTGTTCTATGAAAAACCACTCGGTGAGTGACTAGAACAGACTTTGAACTTTCACAATATGCCGTAATCTCAAAATGGCTAAATCTTAAAATTTTCGACAATTTTTACCCAGGTGCCTAATCAAGGTTTCAGTGAGTAGCAAACATGGATTCTGACATATATATATATCTAAAATTATACACACATCCATAATAAGTCACTTCACTCTTGTATAGAGCGATAGCATTTACACCTACACACTGCTGGCGGATGTTGAAAAAAGAGTATCGGTCTATTCATATGATCAACAAATTATGGTGACACACAAATGCAGGAATGGTGTACACACTGTGTAATAGATAACCTTGGATAAAGAAAATTATACATTAAAGACAAGTGCAAGAGACGTACGCCATGCAGTGCACTTATATGGGGCAAATCAAATTATATAAGATGGTGACACAAATTCTGGAGAAATATGTTACCATACAATATACACAAGCAAAACAAATTATATATGCTTGTAACAAATGTAAGAAATGAGCACACCATGTGGAAAATAGTCCCATGAGATACAGCAAATATGACAGGGTGGTGCAGAAATACTAGAAGTAGGAATGTAGACACTGAATAGTAACCACTACTGTGCAGGGTAAGCTAAATTATTCAAATCAGTGACAAAATCTAAGTACCATGTGTGAAGAACATCTTGGCAAGAATAAAAAATAGCACCAACACGCAAGAGTCATACTCCTGAGTATGGTATGGGATTCACTACACTAGCATTATTGCAGGTTATCGTAGCATTGAATGATTTCATTCCATTTGTCTCATTGATATATACATACTTTCAGAGGGTGAACTTCTTGAAAAAATTAAGTTTCTGGATGACTGCCTTGTGCCATACAAGATGTTCGTGCTTCAAGGGAAAAGGCATGTAGTTTATATCATGCTGCCTACATAAAGAATACGAGCTCTGTGGTGGAATGCACAAAATCTACATATGCTGCTGCATGGCTTTGCCTCAAAACGTTTAAAAAGTTAGTTGCTCGGAATTATCCAGTGAACGCAGAGCTAATTCAGACATTTCATAGGTTGTCACTCTATTACCACTACAATCTCTATGTGAATTAATACCTCTCCTAAGAAAAGTTTTTTCCCCAGCACTTCACGTTTTAATAATTAAAAGCTTAAGACAAGACGCTCTAAAAAGGCAAAAATATAGACTACAAAGGAAGAACTATGATTTAAGCGCCAAAAATATTTTTTGTATATACAGGTAGTCCTCGGGTTACGACGGTCTCGACTTACGTCGTTTCGTGGTTACG
>SRHC01003369.1:4163-16617 GCA_004794325.1 Pomacea maculata | reverse complement strand
TGACAGCCTAGAGCAGACCTGGGCAAAGGCCGGCCCGCCTCCTGTCTCTGACCGGCCCTCCCGCTGGCCCGCCCGCCGGTATATATACTATACATACAGTATTGAGTAAAAATGAGTTAACTATATTAGTTCGGCCCTCTAAAACCATCCCAATTTCTCATGCGGCCCCTTGTGAAAATTAATTGCCCACCCCTGGCCTAGAGTATCCATAACAATATGTTCGTTGGGTGACCTATGACATAATGGAAGTTTTTTTTTCTTCATAGATTAATTTTTATTGCGAATGAAATATACTTGATGGATGCTTCGATTCGCACCCGTGATCAACGAGCGTTGATGACCATGTACTACGTCACGTTGGTACACCATTCGCAACATTGCCAGCAGTCAACACCAATGAGAGAGAGAGAATATGAATGGATTATTCAGACTGTGACAGTCTGCATTTCTCGTGGCTGTGAAAAACTGATACTTTAGCACGAGAAATACACTGACGATAAAGCTATGAACTCTCACGAAATTTTGAGGTGTGCAAAAAGATGTTAGTGACCAGTTGAAGCAAGCACAACCTCTGAAAATACCGGCTTTTAACGGCTGGCGAAGCGAGGTTAGCATGACGGTCTTGAACTCAAACCAGTAAAAAATACAAAACAAAACGGAGGTAGCGATAGTTTTTCTCAGTGATACTTGGACAAAATCTCAGTCTTTATATGTATATATACATATACATTTAAAGACTGCAAGATAGGACGGAAAAAGCAAATTATGGCACTTTCATAGAAAAGTTATGCTCTAATTAAGAAAAACTGAATCACTGACTTTTTAGTCAGTCGAGTCGTTTATAAAATTATTGCTGAGCTCGATGGTCTATATCCAAAGTCAGTGGTCTCCGGATAATTCAGATAAAGTTAGCATTTGCGACTTTTTCTGATACGACCACTGGAAATAAGTAAGCTATCTCTGAAATTACATAGATGGCTATGTTCGGAAAATAGGAATTTGAAGTGGCCATGCAGAGCTCCAATCTCTTATCGAAAATAGAACAAATCTTTAATGCCAGTAAGACATGTAGGTAGCAACGTGAAACTAGATGTTTGCAAGGATCAAGAACTTTACACTCAAGAATGCATAAGAGATTTTATTTTACGCAATACAGATTTGCAAATATTACATGCACAAATATTGTCTTGTTCTTGCATTGTTTTGTCACGATTGTGATCAGGTCACACAATGAGCAGCCATGTTGGTTGATATACAGCTGACTTTGTCTACTGTCCACTAAACCCGCTCCGTTTGTTCCACCCTTACCCTCGAACATTCACCCCCTCCCCCACACACAAAGCAGCCTAGAAAATAAAATGTTCAGGCCATGCCCAAGACTAATGGAGACAACTCTTGAACACAAAAATCGAACAACTTGCACTTGGTTACTTCCCTTAGACCATTTGTCAAATTTTGCATCCGCTGAATTGAGCTTGTCTTTCATTGCGAGAATTTTACAAGTCGTGTTTTGTAATGAAAGGCTCTTCTTTTGTGGACACCAGAACTGACTCCTTTGTTTTTGTCATGATCTTATGATATTTGTTGAAAAACAAAACAAACTGCAATATGAGATGGATAAAAATACAGTGGTACCTCGACATACGAGTGCCCTGACATACGAGTGTTTTGAGATACGAGCCGCCGAGCGAGCGATATTTTGCTTCGAGATAAGAGCAAGATTTGAGATACGAGGAATCGCACACTACACCGCTGCACACGACCTCAACATGCGGGGCGGATGTTGGGGTCGTGTGCAGCGCCTAACAGTTTCTCCCACCTCAGACTAGACCTCAGTCTGTGTGCTTGTTTCCCTCGTTTTCGAAGCATTTTTGATAAGTTGGGTTCGCGTTTTTTTGCTTTTTGTACATTTACAAAACATTATCCCATTTATTTTTGTAACCATGGGTCTGAAGAAGAAGATGATATCTATTGAATTAAAGAAATCGTAGAAAAGCATGAGCAAGGTGTGCGAGTAATTGACTTGGCGAGGATGTACGGGTGTAGCACATCAATGATATGTTCTGAGCTTAAACAGGAGTTGATAAAGGGTACAACGCCAGCTAGGGGCATTACAATAATTTCTAAGCTCCGGACTTCTCTCCATGAAAAGATGGAGAAACTATTGACTGTCTGGGTGACAGAGAAGCAGGAGGAACCTTAACACAAAGCATCATGTGTGAGAAAGCACGAGCGATTTACGGTGATTTGCTGAAGCAGATCCCACACACTTCCACAAACGAAGAATTTAATAAGTTTTTATAGAATATGTATTTGTTATTCATAAATAAATGTTTCTTCTTGTAAATACACCTTTTCTTATTTAAAAACACTTAACAAAAACAACTGAGGTGGTGTTTTGGGAGCTGGAACGGATTAATGGCATTTCAATGAATTTCAATGGGGAAAATTGCTTTGAGATACGAGCAATTTGACATACGAGCAAGGTTACGGAACGAATTAAACTCGTATGTCGAGGTACCACTGTACGTGTGATCTACGCCTTCATAAATGTATATAAAACACACAAACACACACAAACACATATACTCTCTCTAAATTACATGGAATAAATTAATTTACAAAGCCGAAATAATGTTAATTTTGTATAATATTAGAATCGCTATAGTTCCGGAAAGTAAATAGATCTCTAATGCTATTTTTTTTACACAGTAATACTATTTAAAATTCTACCAAAACAAAACAATTCAAACAGAAAGACAAAATTGAACATGTCTGAATAACGCGTTGGGTCAAACTGTAAAAATATATACACTTTTGCAGATCATTTGAATATTTCTGGGTTCTTTATGACTTCTATTGAAGAATGAGCCGAGGTCAAAGAGATGAAGTTGCCAGTTCATTGATGTCAAGCTGTTCATCATCTGATTGTGGAGATGTCTACAGAAATTAAAATTGAATAAAGCATATACATGTACATGCATTAAATACTGATCATTATTAATGATTAAAAAGTAGTGCTAAATACTACTAATAGCAGTACGAACTATTATTACCGCCAAAATCAGTCGTGTCAGAGACTGTGTAGTTAACACAGAGTCTCGGTGACATTCAGGTTAACGAGTCGAAAGTACACGTTACATATTCGTCTCAAATACAACTATGACCCATTGGACATCCGGACAATCATTATTATCCTCGTAAACGGCTACCTTTACAACCATAATAAGTACCATTTTTAAAGCTTTCTATTTGAAGTTTACACAATTAAGAACTCGTAAACTTGAAGAACACGTCGAACATGACCTGTAATTTAAAACAAACAGTTACATATGTTGATTTATCAACTAAGCGAGGTAATTAATGGATTACATTTTAAAAAGTTGAAATCTATATTTTCGAGAAATAACATGCACCGACAAAAATAGATTTTGGATTTGTGGACTGTAATCAAAATTGAAAAAAAGACTTAGGCATGATTGGTAGACGATGAGAGGTGAGATGCTGATGTCACACAGTCCATTTGTGTGTGTGTGTGTGGCACGTGTGAGAAAAGAGCGAGAGTAGACAACAACAATTCACAAAACTACAAATTCTAGAATCTCGGTAGAGAAAGATTTAGTGAAAATTTCGTGGGCTTAACAAAATGGTGGGTAAACTACGAGACTACTAGTAGAATCTGTGTAGTGAGAAACTAGAATATGATGTACATTTCTTAGCAAAGTTAAAAATTGCTATCACCGCCTGATTTACTGAACCTGGGCACTGTCGCGAAATATGACTCTTATTACATAATATTACATACCAGTCCACAATATACAATAATAAGTACATACATAACACAAAGATGCAAGGTTAAAACAATATTTTAATATAGTAAAACACTGGAATACGTTAAAATCTGCTGAATACTTTGTTCTGGTGCCGACGTTCTAGTGTGTAACCAGGAATAACGATATCGTTATAAGATACTTTAGACAGGGCAAAGATGTGGAAGGAGGTTCCGAAATTGAATATGAGTATTTTTACCTGGGGTATTTTGTTTAGGTCGTTATTAATGTTTAGGTGACCTATGTGAAGCCCATCTTTGGTAAGTCACTTTTTATGTGGTCCATTAAGTGACATTTTTAAATAGTGGTAAGTCCCAGAGGAACAGAGATGTAAGTCTAATTATATAAAGGCTATAGGGTACTTGAATTCTGACTGCTACGCTTTACTTTCCAGCTAGTGAGGTTATGCACACACGGCCACAGTTTGATATACACCTTGCTTGCATCCAGATGCATTAAAAACAAAATGGACATACCTCCTTGCCTCGTCTTTCTTCAGCAGAGTGCAAGTTCGTTTCCAGGAATAATTCGGTGTGGTCCATTTGATGTAGAAAAGTAACAACTTTGATTTGTCTAGGGACAATGGGGTAAATCGCAATTCACAAAATAAGCCAACTTATAATTTGGAGCTTGATTCTTATTTAAACAACTTCTATAGAGAATTCTTAGTATCGATATGCCAACAAGTTTTAAACAGGTATAACTTACCTCAAGCTTAAAATTGTTACGAAAGGCATGTAAATACTTTGTTAATGATCTTTATTATAATTTGCTTATGAATTTTAAAAAAGTACTTAAGCTGTACAAAGTAGTAAAAAGTAAAGAGTAAGAAGATCTGGATTAAATTGAAACATCACTATATGAAAATTGTAACTTCTCTGCTTTTCATCATCTGCTTCTTTGGCATTCCTAAGTTTTCTTCTCAGGGACATCACACGGGCATAAGAATTCTCGCTCGACGAGAAGATTTTTTATGTAGGGCTGAAAAAAATAGTAGAAACATTTATATAGCACCTTTCCATGCAGGTAGCAAGCACAATATGCTTTAACATAAATAATCATGCTTTCTATAATATATTTGCTAAATGTTTTAAAAACAAATTTTCCACTTATTATGTGATCTAACTTTAACATGTGTGTTAGAAAGTGAAAAGTATGCAGAGGCTTATTACGACAAAAAGTCTTATTCCATAGTTAATGGCGTAGTCTACAAATATTTACACGCCACATAACTGGTTAAAATGTGCTGATAAACTGGGATAATAATTACCAAACAGAAACAGTCCTCCGAAGCCAAGTTGAGGAAATGCAGAATCCAGCTCTTTATGTGCACTCAGAATGACCGAAGCTAATTCGATGACCGGAACTGGTTACAGTTCTTGTTTTTGATATTTCTTGCCCGAGCTATAGACTTCCCGATTTACCCTTTATAGTACAAATTCTACTCAGTCGAACCCGTTTTAATAAGTGTTCCAGAAATTTCGGTCTCTTGAATAACTTCAGCTGCTCAGCGGGTTATAAAAAGGAGTTTATTTGTCTCACGAGTTCACCTGCCTGGTGCCCTCCCAGATTAGAGCAGTTTTTGCCATCGCCGAACTGCTGATGTGCACGGACACGAGCCCGACTCATACTGACGGGCTTTTACCCAGCATGTTAGTCTAACCCAGACTGGCAAAATCTTCTAACGAAAATTAACGGCTACAGTGCTGTGTTAGTAACCATATTCAAACTGTTTTTTTTTTTTTTGCAGCCAATATTTCATCAGATAGTGACTTGTAGGAAATGTCCAACAACGAAATTAAGCATTCAGTGAAACGCAGCATCACAGTTGACAAAGTTACATTCTTATTTCCCTTGGCCATTTTTGTTTCTAAACAAGTCAGTCTGTTTATTCTCTAATATTTACAATGTTCTGTCTTCATGAATAAATTTTTTAGTTAGGTCGTTTGATTTTTTTCACAAATGTTTTTCCTCGCTTTGCATTTCGGTTCCTTTTTTGCGTCCTTGAGCGAAAAACATGAGCAGTCTAACCCCTTTTCCCTGGAATTTCTTCTATATACGCTATTAATCATGAGTTAAATAACTGTCGATTTTACTTTACCAACTGGTTTCCTATAGAAAGTAAGGATAATTTTACCCATGGGCAAATACGAGTTCAGCTGCACAGAATGAGTCGTAATGGGTACTTTCGTGAATTATTCGGCAACTTCAAATACATTTTTATCTAAAAGAAGATAAGTGTGGTCATTTTCATCACACAGATCTTTCAGCGAAATATTTTATATAATTTGAACCTACAATCAAACTAAAAGGTATAACATAATGTCTAAGAAGGTTAGTGGGCTAGCAATTTCGTTTGTCGTCACAATCAATATTTACTTTTTTCGTAAACTGTAAACTTGATAACAATAAAACATCGATCCTTAGACACCATCTCTATTACTCTAATTCATTATCCAAATAAATTTCTAAATATATTCCAAGTAATCTTTCAACAAAACCAATGTATATTTAATAATGATCTTTACAAGTTAAAATTATCTTTCACGTTTTTAAGTTTGCAAGTTCTCTCTCCATTATTTTGTCAAGCCCCAAATCTTCTATTGTCATCTTAAGCTGATGAAATAATTTATCACTTACTAAGATTTCTTTCGCAGATCACAGAGTGTAACGCTGTGCAATCCTCGTAAACCAGCGTGCCGTCAAACGCCATCATTCCACACCTTTGTGTACCATTGTCCCTTTCCCATGTGCCGTCGGCAGGAGATGCTCTCCTCACACCTACCCACCACGGCGAGCTCTTCAGATCTACTATTTCCTGAATTTTTATCTGGATTAAAAATTATAAAGGCTCATAACAACTATTTAAGATCACTGCCAAAACAGGTCACTCTTTCTCTCCCTCCCACCCAACCCCGAAAGCACTCACGCATGCACGCACGCATGCACAGTACGCACATGTTCACACAGCTTTAAGACGTCCTGACCAAGGACAGGACTCCTTCTAGACACATACGCTTGAAATGTAAAATGAATAATAGGATAGTTTTTTCTTTTTGATCACTAAAAATAGCAATCGAGTTTGTGCTGAGTCTGTTGGTAGTAATACTATTTCATCATCAACTTTATCATGATGAGCAGCTGCAATAACAACAATATCATCATTCTCGTCATCAGCTCCTTCATCCAAATTGCCAATACAATTTCTACGTTTCTGTGTTCTGTGGCATTCTCTGGTCATAGATGGCTGCTGAAGATCAAATGGCCACTAGCTAATCTAAATAAAGCTTTCTATGACACTTAACAAGATTTTGTGGGATTTTCTTACAGCCATGTTTTTGGAGAGTGATGTGTCACCCTCAATTTAATTTTTTAAAATGTAATGTACGCGATAAACAAAATAAAACAATAGTTGCGTCAGTTTCTTTTTCAAAGTGAAACTTAGAAACTTTCGTGGACACTTTACACGTGCACAGGAAAAACTTAAATTCGGAGAGTAGATGTACGCTTACTTTTATTATACAAAATTTCTAAAACTAGTTTTGAAATCTTTCTAAAAATACATTTAATACTTATCTACATACCAGGTCGTGTAAAGTGTTGATGGACTGCAGATTACCTCCCACTGCTTGACAACTCTTTTGGGCGTCAGACCATGGCATAGTCATTGTAGGTAAACTATAGCAAGCTTTAGAGATCAAGAACCACCCAGTCTCACAATTGTCTTCTAAGTTGGATCCTCTTGCTGAAAAAAAGTATAAATTTAAAATATGAAAAGAGAAGGCTTGTTACCTAAATCCTTTTAACTTAGTTTAGCTGTTATTAATCTTGTGAGCGGTCCGGTGGCGCAACGGTTAGCGCTGTTAGCGCCTGTCACCAATACAGTGAAGGTTGGCTGCCCTGAGTTCATTTCTCGTCTCGGGCACGCTGATCTTTCTCTGCACGTGGCATCTGTTTACAGGGCTGGCTGCTTGCCGTAATATAGCCTTAGCTGCTGACACGGCGTTAAACACCAATTTCCCCCTTATTAATCTTGCAAGTATCTAAGTGCTCTAACTATTAGAATTACTTGGGAAGAAACTGGAGAAAACTAGTTGAGTAATTTTAGAGGCTCGTAGTAAAGTTTTTTGAAAGGCTTCTTTACATTTAATGTCATTACATCTAAAATGTATCGGTGCTTACTTGACTGTTTCACACATATATAGTAGCGAGAAGAGCTACATGGCACTTCACTCAGCAGACCGTCAGAGTCCATTTCCACACAGTCCTCTTTACTCAGAACGCCGTCGGATTCTCCTTTCTTCCATTGTCTGCAGATAGAAGAGAATTTATAAGTATTCGTCAGCAGGTATGTTTAATGTGGTCTTCTTGATATATCTAAGTGACCTGAGGTGTATACATAAACAAAGTAAACAAAGAAATGATACTAGCATAGCTGACGTACAGTCGTTGGTGCTCTAAAACAGACTGCGACTGAATGATGATAAGACTGAACTGCTACTTGTCCAAATAACTTTCTGAGTCATTCTTCTCCAGTCTCTGTCTATAAACAACTCACTGAACTATTCCTTTCTCCGCCTCTTTACGAAGCTTGGGTGTCATTCTCGATAAGTCTGACTTTTCATTAGCATATTTCTCATGTCTGCAGAATTGCTTACCTTGAACTTCGTAGGATTAGTATCAATCGTGACTGAAACAACTAAAATTCTCATCTGTGCCTTTGGGTTCTCGAGTGTAAAGTATTTCTGCTGGAATTCCCGAGTATCTTCTTGACAGACTTCAAAGCATCCAGAATAACGCTGTTCACATCATCTGCATTCCATGTAGATGTGACCATCTATCACCTATCATACACTCTCTTTACTGGCTGCCAGTCGTGGACCGTATAGCCTACAAACTTTTCACTTTTTGACTTACTCTGTGTCGCGTGTCAGTCATTTTCTGTGCCTGCGTTTCTGTGTACAGCAGACGACTTTGACGTCACATTCAAGGCTATTTTTATCCGCTTTGCGGGGAAAGGTCAAGTCCTTTTTGCACTGACTGTAGCGACGCTTGAAGTCATGCCTAGGCTACGTCAGAGTCGTCTGCTTAGGTGCTGTAAGCTGTTTGCTATGGCAACAGAGGCTAATTGGTGTGAGCGGGTGACATTTGCAAGCCGCGTGAGCATTGACATTGATTTTATTCTTGTCCTCGATCTTGTCCTTGTTGTCGTCATGCTGTTCTTCTACATTTTCATCGTATTCAAGGCCATAGGAAATGAAGGAGACAGTGTTCTAGATCTAACATCAGGGGGAGAACTCTGACAGTACTGTGCACAGCATGTGCGGGTGTTTTTACTGTTACCTCCCTTACTAACGTCGTTCATTATATCGTTCTTGGGCGTGGGGTATAGTTATCTGTTTTCGCTTTCGTGTGTATTTAAACTTTGTTATTATTTCATTTACGTGTGATTAAATTTTTTTTTTGTAACGTTTATTTCGTCTTTGTTGTGTTCTTCGCTCATTAGTGGTTCGATGGGTAAGTCGTGCTGTAGAGTAAGACTGTGACTCTAAACATATTAGGAGAGGAAGCAGAGTTCCTGTCAGCAAAAAGTGACCGTAGGAAAAAAAGCAAATCTTTTTTGAGAACAATTTAAAATTAAACTGACTTACGTGACTGCCGGTGCTGTAACTGGGGGCTTTTCAAGCCACTTCCATTTAACATCAGGCAATACTTTCCTTAATCCCACCCACCACCTGGCCATACTGTTGATACGACGTATCTCTTCAATAATCTGCAACTTCAGTTCAAGCAAAGGATCAGGCTGTGTGCAGCTCTAATGTTTTCAGAGCTATAGACCCAATCGAGAATATTATTATTATTATTATCATTATTATTATTATTATTATTATTATTATTATTATTATGGCACCCGACTGCAATAAGCTAACTGAATTATTCTTAATCATTGCTTCACCTTACAGTAAGACAGTCGGTAAGAGGACATTGATAATATTATTTGCTCGTTTAAGATTCGGAGACTGCTAGTTTGAAACTTTAATTCAACTTTGCTGACGTAAGTGAGGCTCGATGCTCTGCACATTCGTATAAGGTACTAAGATCGTAGTCAAAAGAGGTACACATGCATATTCTTGTTTTTTAATGTCTGTTACCAATTATTTGGGAGTATTTGATTTTGCATGCTGTTGGAGTAACTATATTGTTTATGAGAAATACTTCAAAGGAGGCATTTCCTTGTTTTCCATAAAAACATTTTTTTACAAAATGAGATTAAATAAAAGAAAACGAGAAAGGCATAGGCTTAGTGTTGAGTTAAGCGTAGAATTACACGTTTGTTTTGCTCAGCAAACATGCTGAAAAGCAGTGTAAATTAACGTATACCCGTTCTTCTGTAGTGTCTAAGGAGAGCAAGTCTGCGCCATCTGCATTGCAGCTGACCTGTGCGTTGGTCCACTGCATGGCTTGGTTTGAAAACTTGTAGCAGGAATCCGCGATTAGGACCCACCCATTACCACAGCTGCTGATGGAGTCGTTAACATGCTCTAAACAGAGGAAAGTATGCGACAATACATTAGGATATGTCAACCAATATCACTGTTTTGACCACATTCGAATCTGTTTAAATGTGAGGTCTTCGTGTAATCAGCATCAAACATTAAAGGCGCACACATACTTATTGCAAAAGTCGCCATTGTAGTGTGGATAATCTCCGAGTAGTTGGGTACAAGTTACATCTTAACCTGGAGCTGAAACACTGAGCACCAGCACTTTACCACCTCTGCGGTGTCTATGCAATCTTTTACATTTTATTCACCTTTATAAGTATAGTAAAAGCAACTTTGATCAACCGTGAGGTGTCGTGCATTGCCATGAAGTCAAATAAGCCTCAGTCGGCAGCTATAAATATCGTTCTACGATGCTAAATAAGTGTAAGGCACACCGTGACTTTTCTCTTTCTCTGAAAATCTGTTTACAGTTTGGACATTGGCTTGGACAGACAAGTTATTGGTACTCACGTAAATGTTTCTCGCATATGTAGAAGTCAGACCAATTGCAGGGTAAATCATTCAGTAGTCCACTAGAGTACATCTCTACACAGTCCTCATTACCCTCTTTGTTATTTGGCTCACCACTGTTCCACAGTCTTTAGTCAAAGAAATATTACTCGCAAATGTTAATTGTATCTTTGAGTGATAAAACTAATTAATAGGAAATGAAATGTTTCTATTGCAGAATTGTTTCTTTACTTGTATCCGTCTCATTTATTTCCGTCATAATCGACAGTTCTTACCATTACATCCTATTACAAAAACACCTAAATCCTAAGTAGGATCTCTTCAATAACAACACTGACTAAAAAACACAACACAGTTCACAGAGTCTGGCATGAAAATGCATGACGTGAGAAGAGTCAACATGAAACAGATAACAACTTAAGTCAATAAAAAATAACAAGGAGAAAAACATTGAAGACAAAGATGAAACATATATTACACAACTTTCGTACATAAAATTACTGTACTTTTCCAGCTTCATTAAAGCTAAACACAAATTAGTTCTATGTGCTATTTCATTTCATATTCAAATGCATTTTGACCTGCTGAAATATTCCTGTCCTTTTTCTAAAACGAGAAACTGTTTGGCGACACGTGCAGCGACTTTTATGTTCCCACAGATCTGAATTTTTTGACTTGCATCTTTTTTAAAACGGTTTTTAGTTATGCTTCCGTTAGCTTGGAAGAAATAAAAAAAATTTCAAGAAGAATTATTTGGTCTGTTAAGTGAAAATACCCACTTACATAACTTCAGGTGCGAACGAGCGGTTCGTTTCCAGCCACTTCCACTGAATATCAGATGTTACTTTCCTTAAGCCCACCCACCATCGGGCGTTACTGTTTATACGATTCATCTCTTTCTTAATCTGCAACTGCATGTCAAAAGTAGGACGATAATGAAGGTGTAATAAGCATTGCTTCATATTCTAGCAACAGTAATTATCAAACACGTTCCTTATGTTTAGGAGATGTTAGTCGGAAGACAGAAAAAAATATTATTCTTTATTAAGAGAATTTAATCGATTATATAATTAAGAAAGATTGTGCATATTGCTTTTATTTCCACATAAACAGCCCATATTATAAATACATGTACTTACAAAATCCTGGTACCTTATCATCCACCTTATAGACATTTCTAAAAATAATGCTAATAAATGTCCACGATTAGCGCATACTCTACATTATATATACACCACTTCACGTTTACCTAACTGTTATCGTTAGAAGCATTTACAGTGATACCTCGGTTCTCGAACGCCTTGGTTTTCGACCAAATCGGTATTCGACCAGGAAATTCGAGAAAATTTTGTCTTGGAATCCGAACAAATATTTGGAACTCGAACATCCGAACGTCCGAGATGAGCCGAGTTGAGCCGAATGGCGTTCATTCAGCCAGAGATCTGTAGGGACCTACAGATCTCTGATTCAGCCCAGCGCGCCTTGCTTGCGTCATCAGTGTGAGTGCAGAGAGAGAGAGTGACGTTTTTGTGGAGAGAGTCATGAAATGTGTGCAAATTGGGCAGAAATCGCAAATTTTGTTGAACAACATCACCCTGATAAAGTGGT
>SRHC01003368.1:0-16642 GCA_004794325.1 Pomacea maculata | reverse complement strand
TCGTGATATGTCCATAGAGAAGAAATCACACTTATTACTCGACGGTAGGCATCGTAGATACACATAACGATATCCATGTACCTGGAAATTTCACTATATTATATTTAGAAAACAAGATAAAATGGTATGTTGTTAAATACAATTTAACTCATTCATATTTGACATACATGCACATTTCTGTGTAAAAAGGAAATATTGATGGAGGGTTTGTACCCCTTGATTCGCAGCATATTATTTCATCCGTTGCAATTTATTATCTTTGGCCCCAATCCTCTGAGAAAAATATCCATCACTATAGCCTTAAACGATTGCACTCTTTATCAAGATGAAACTCCGCAAACATATCAGGAATTACTTCCAAATGGATACAAGTTTAAAATATCAGTGGTATTCACTGGATAGAGAATTAAGAAACGTATCCTTTTATTTCGTTGTTATTACTTATTTAAAAAATATTACTTTTGCTAGAGTAGGTTAAGTCTTATAAAGCTTCTCTGTTGAGGGAAAATTTTCTATGTAATCTACTATGGCAGTCGTTTGGTTCATGCAAGTCTGAAGAATTTGCATGTTTACACATGTTCCTTGGCTTACATCTTGAGCTACGTCTTCATAAGCCCATAGGTGGTTAAAATATCCTACGAAGAAAATATATTTAACTATCTAACATTAAATCCTGTTTTTAACACTGACATTAGCCTACAGATGTTTCTAGAATCACGAGTGAATATTGTACTGCAAATCGCAAACAATGGAAAACCTCAATTCAAACTTCAAAACACGATTCTATTGAAAGTCTGCAACATTATAAAGTCAAAATATCACAAATGTGAAGTAGAACTGATTGGTGACGATCTGTGGGCTGATTTTAATGACTAATCGTAGAAGTTAACATCATTTCAATGTCCAAACTATCAGAGATACTGCCAGTACGATTTACACTATGTCATCGGTTTTTAACACATGCGTTTAATGGTAAAAGCAAATATTCGTTATTATTCACTACTTACAAATCAAATTATGAATAGAATATAAACTGACATACATACCTGTGTAGAAGTAGAAATATGATTCTGAAGACAACCTTTAGGGATGTTTTTACTTCGAAGCTTTCGCTTCATTGAGAGCTTTTGTCAACCTGTTACTTTCATTGAGTCCGTGTTGTTGAACTGCTTTGATAAGGTCCTCCTCAGTCTCACAGATTTCAATACTTCTTTTTCTTACATAAAGATTTTTCATTCCGTCAGGGTAGACCACGAGCCATTCCTCTGTGACTTTGACATAGCTTTTAGATTGACCCATCAGTAGCAGGTCAAGTACAATCCAAAGATAAGAATTCTTTCTGATATGAATGAAGTGGTAGAATATTGTATTCACCTGGAAAATGAGTTAATATACAACTGACAGTAAACATTTTAACAAAATTTAACTGAGAAATAGTAACCAAAACTGATTTATCGCATTAATAAAACGGCTTGATATTTATTAATTATGCACTTTCATTTATGATTTAATTACCAAACAAAGATCGACACTGAGAAATGATACTATTACCATTTTCCCAAAAATATTTTGCAACTATGATGTGTTTCGCACTCACGAGGGTATGTGAGAGTGTATGTAGTGTATGCACGCATGTGCAATATTTTGCACAGTTGTATGTGAGTGCATGTTTGGTTATTAATACTAGGTTTCTGCTTTAAAGCATTATCATAGGTTAGGAAGACAAAACCAAAGAAAGAAGATACTAAGGATCAAAACTGGTTTGAAAAGTACTTTTATAACTTTTGTGACTGCAGTGTACCACATCACATTTCAGAACTTGCAGAACTTGGTCAACTAAAACTTAAGTCTTCGACCAGCACAATGAAATGCAAAATGTAGAAAATTGATGCTGAACACAAGAACAGCTTGTGCACAAAACAGTTCAACACCATTATTAGTGCTTGTTAAAAGCGTTGAAAACTACCCTTCAACAATCTCAATTAATATGTTTTATCACATCAAACAAAATCATCTCTTATTATTATTTTTAAAATCTACTCATTTGAACGAGGCCTACTACCATAGGACAAGTAGCATTAGACAGCTTTAGATAGAAAAAATGGTCATTAGGTGATTAAGAGATTTTTAAAAGCTGTTGAATGTAAGTAAAAGTGTAAGTGAAAGTGTGAGATAGGGTGAGGGATGCAGCGAAAGAGGGATGGGGGGTGGGAGTGGGGAAGATGATTGGGCTTTCGTGGCAAACACGAATGTTCGTTGGCGATGGGAGGGTATGCAATGGGACTTTCGTGGGAAGGTTGTTTCGTAGGAAAAACTAGGAGCTCGTAAGAATTTACAAAAGGGTCTTGTGAGGGCCCCATTTCTAAAACCCAAGAAAACACCAACTTTCTTCCCACCAGGGTCCCCTGAGGGCCCCATGAGTTCTTTCAGGCTGGGATCGTACTTTCCGGAAGCAGGCTTTTTCTCGTCGGAGTATGGATTCTAGTGATGCTGCAATGTGCTGGAGGATTAAATGGATGAAAAGTTTGCTAGCGAGGGATAACAATGTGATGCCTCTCAAGCTATTGCAGTCACTAGAGTCTCTTTTTCTCGGTATCTTGATCACAACACCTTTACCCTAAAAGGGAAAGGAGTTTTTTTACAGTCCAATATCTCCAGGAGGATGCTTTGTAGGATAAGTAATGTCTCCTCCTCTTGGAAAAGCATTACATCATTCTTGAGGATGTCGTCTAGAACCACTTGAGGTGCACCATAAAAGTTTTCTTCCTTCTCTTCGTCAGTGTTGTCAATAGGTAATTAGGCTACTACAAGAGGGGTGAGCTTGGGGCTTAGCCTCAGGTAGAGTAGGCGTTCATTTATAGGCTTCCACTGCAGGACGGCGTTTCAATATTTTCTGCTGATGATTAGGTCGACTCCTTCATGATGTTTGTTCTCTTGTCTACCATACCAGATAATGGTTTTCCCAGAGTTCAATATCTGCTTTCCTGTACCTGTCCATTTAGCCTCTGAGACTGCTAGCATTGTAAGTTTGTAGCAGTTTATTTCTTTAACTGTTCGTGACCATCTACATTCCAGCAACTATCTCGCATAGGTTATTTTGGCAGCAGGAAATCGGTTGACGGTCTTTAGAGGTTGACCCTTTGTCGTCATAGGGCCAGTTGCCTCCTTTCTCATCCAGGCTTGGCACTGACAACGGCATGCTTTCTTTTTTTCTGTTTTCATTTAACTAGTAAACATTCTCATTAACCCCGTTTTGCAATCACTATCCAGTCTCTATGTTAGATTTCAGGTGAGAAAATACAAAAGCTGACATTAAATAAAATTGTAGCCCACGAAATCTAGCTCATGATGTAGGGGGTAGTATACTGAAGATTTTCCTATATTTTGGGCAAAGACTATCTATTGTTTACTTGCATTAACAGGCTCGTTTGATCAAAGTAAGTTTCATTAATGCATTACAATACATTTCCACTCTTCACAGAATCGTCGTATAAACATATACTCATTTTATTTCAGGAGCCAACGCATACTCTATATAGAACAATGTTATAAAGGTAATAGTTTCCATAATGACATTAAGGAATGAAAGTTGTATGACTCCGCTCCATAGAAAAAAAATCTCCAGAGTGAGAAATATTACAATCTTGCCTTCGAAGAAAAAAAAACAAAAAACAAAAAACAAAAAAAAAAAACAAAAAAAAAACACCCCAAGTGATCAAAGCCGGGTCTCTTCAGCCACGGGCCTGCTACACCAGATCCTCCTGCCCCCTCGTCAGGCCTGCCTGCACAAGTGATCCCATGGAGCTGAGACCGGACACGTCACGGTATCGAAGCACGAGGCCCACAAGCTCATAACTTCCACCGCGGCATTCACACAAACATCTCATGCATACACACATGTGGGAGACTCTTCATCAGTCCTTAAGCTACCTACAAACTTCTTACCACTAAAGCCATATTTTTATGTTATCATCGACTTCCGATAGATGAGCATAAATATCAACAGCTTTAACACTATTCAACTCTGATAATAGGCATCAAGCAAGGAATTGATGGTCTTTCTCTTTTCCTTTCTATATTATTATCACAGAAATCTAACAATGGCTATTTTGCTTCTAAAGACGGACAACTTTCATTAAATAATAAAATAAGCAATACATTTGACAAGGTTAAAAAGCATGGCATCAAGTTTGTGTGTGTGTGTGTGTGTGTGTGTGTGTGTAGATATATATCGTTAGATTTATTACGTAATCATTAAAAAGACGAAATCAGTTGATCGGTTTTTTTTCAAGAAAATAACAATAAAAGAGAATGAACGTATTGTCCTAAACTTTCTTAAAGTATAATTGATCAATGCAGAAAAAAATAATGATACACATTACAATATAAGGAAGCAAGAACCGAAGCTTAGTTTACCTGATTATAGTTTCCCGTTGAGGAGGACTACAGACAACCCCCTGGAGACTTTCTGGAATTGAGACCGAGCTTGCCTTAATTTATAAGTCCACTTAGGTCACGTGACAGTCGTTCTTATGCGCGCGTATGCAATACAGCTCTCGTTGACTGGCGTGGTAACCAGGGCTGACGTCACTGAACAGTCTCTTGCATTAACGACAACAGTTAATTAGCATAAGTTGGCTGGCTGACAAGTTTCATGCGGCACGAGTGCTGTAAATAGTTTTTTCGAAAATATTGCTCAGGCATCGTTCGAGAAAATAAAGTTTTATAAAAATCTGCAACAATAAATTTACGAATTGATTTTTATCAAGAATAATGAGACAACTGTTGTAATTTTACATGAGCATATTTGATTGATGTTTGTAAATGTTGCATTTAGTTCCGTTGAGTAAAAAGCCAAATGCCCTAACAGAGCAAACTTTGATAACTTGAACTAATTCAATTCATGCTGAAATGTTTCAAGATATGCTCTTTGAAAGCGGTACATTTCAGAATTACGCAAAAGTCCTGAATTAATTACTTAAAATCTTGTTTCAGGTACAGATACAGTATGTATATCACTCAATAGCATGTTATCCGTGTTTTGCCAAGTCACTCGTTGAACAATGGCAACATAGTTTAAATGAAGCTTTATTCAGAAGAAACAGTCCTATTATCGTCTAGTCACACGCCATAAATTTCTCACAATGACACTAAAGCAAAGAGGCAGCACACGCACACAGGTGCTAGGAACGTCTACTCATATCACTTCTCTAAAATACTACTCATCCCACCTCTCAAAAAACTACTTATACTACTTCTGAAAAAGTCTACTCATACCACTTCTCAAAAACACTATTGACACCACTTCTCAAAAAGTCTACTCATGCAACTTCTCAAAAAGTCTACTCATACCTGTCACCAGCGCTGACAGAACACCCTTTTGTGTACTTGTTTGTTCGAGCGGCTAAGTACGTGCAGAGAGTACCCGTGCTGTGACGAGGGTTGTGTTTACTGAAAGGCTATTTATGTTGTAACAGTCTTGTTTTTTTCAGAAACTAAGGAAATTCCTAACCTACTTCTGGAAAACAATTTATAGTTTTTTTTTTTATTTGACATGAATAAATGTTTACCTTACTTTGCTGTCCAGACATGTCGAGATATTTTAATATTTAAATGTTTACTATAGAGACATTTTTTGCAGAAAGTGCAGTTATGTTAAAAAGATTAAATTGAAGCATGTACTAAGATTTGTTAAACCTAGGATACGTTTTTGTGCTTTTCATAAAATTTTTCTCTAGCAGCATTTCTAAAATTACTGTGATCCGCCACAGACGAAAGTCAAACTACGTTTTCTGCAAACCAAGTGTGCCAGCCACACTGAAAGAGAGATTAAAATGGCTAACTAGATTAATCGATGCCTGCCCAGATTAATTATTAAGGAAACAACACGTTTGTCCTTGAGTTTCCCTGCTCAATAACGACATGACCTACTTACAAGAGCACCAGCTCAACCTCCACCCCCATACTAAGAGCATATAGACCTTTCCACAGTACTGAAACTACTTTAATTCAAGTGACCACCGACATATTATACCTTGACAAAAGTGATGTTTCTTCCTTAACTCTACTGAAACTGTCTGCTACGTTCGACACCAAGGAGCACTCTCTGCTCTTTCATGGACTACACACCCTCTACTGGACACATCTGCACTAGCGGGTTCAACTCCTTTTCTCACTGACAGGAGGCAGACTGTGTTTGTTGATGGTCAAACATCTCGCCCTGCTCCACTTTCTTGTGGCGTCCCTCAAGGCTGAGTACTCAGCCCAGTTCTTTTTATTCTGTATATGAAGCGTTTTCATCTTGCATCCAGTCTCACAAGGTTTCTCATCAATGATAAGCTGATGAGACACAACTATGCTGCTCCACTCCACCGGCTGAGTCTCACTTTGCTACCAGCACAATATAATCCTGTAGTAATAATGTCAACGACTGGATGGTAACAAATTTAAAGTCAACGAAGATAAAACGGAAGGCTCCTATGTTTTAGAAGAAGAAATACATCTTTACTCGTTTGTCCACCAAGTCACATCAAGGTGGGCGAAACCACTATCACCTTGGCGTCCTCCGTCAGGAATGTGGGATTCATCATCACTGCAGACATGACTCTTGGCAAACAAGTTACAGCTGCCTGTCAGTCTGTCTATTATGAATGACAAGTTACAGCTATCTGTCTGCCTATTATAATAGACAACTCACATCTATTTTTCAATTTGCTTATTATGAAAAACAAGTTACAACTGTCTGTCAGTCTATTATGAACTACACAAGATCAGCGCTATCCGTCACATTCTGTCTCCGCGCGCTACCAACATATTGTCTGTGTGTTTGCTTTATCCAGACTTGATTAGTGCAACTCCTAGCTTGCTGGCTGCCCTGAATACCTTCTTCACGAACTCCAGAAAGTGCAGAAGTCTGGTGCATGTCTGGCGTTAAGAGCTAGAAAATGGGACCTTTTCCATAAACATTACTCCTAACAACCTTTCCAAGAATGCTAGTCCTTTGTCACGCCCTTCCTTTTGCAATATCATGTTACTCTCAGCTCTTGTTCTTGTTATTTGGTTCCTCTTTGTGTTTTCTGTATTTGATTTTATTCTTTCATTAGTGCTGTTGTTTATTCCTTTATAGTTCATATGTTAATTGTTTGTTTTCCTGTGCCTCGTATCTTGTCCATGCTTTGTTCTTGTTCTTAGGCTCTAAGCATGCAGCAGTCCGGTGGCGCTGTTAGCGCCTGTCACCAATAGTGAAGGTTGGGTGCCCTGAGTTCATTTCTCGTCTCGGGCACGCTGTTCTTTCTCTGCACGTGGCATCTGTTTACAGGGCTGGCTGCTTGCCGTAATATAGCCTCAGTTGCTGGCACGGCGTAAAACACCAATCCCCCACCCCCTCTAAGCATGCGCTTTACAAAATTTTGCATTTATCACATAAAAAATTTTCTGGCCAACACCATCTTAAACGAAGAGCTGCAAGACAGGACAGGGACGTGCACCTTGGTAGAAGTAATCCATCTGTGGCATTGGAGATGTGGAGGACACGTGTGTTGCATTCCTCCAGACTCCATCCTTTGAACAGCCCTGCAATCGACATCTCAAGGAAAGAACAGAGGGAAGCACAAAGAAACATGGAGGCAAACCATCGAGACGGATCTTAAGAGTAGAGGTCTATCACTCTAAACATCCACCAGAATAGTAGCAGACAGAACCAGATGGAGATCCCTTCTTGTCGCCGCACGTGCCTAACGCACAGAGAGGATTGATTAATTACATAAAAATCGGATACTACTTCATCTCTCCAGTATCAATCCCATCGCTACAAAGCGTTGCTAGAGGTGTACATGTCTCAAACAAATGCTCCAACAACAGTTAAAAATGTCCATGTTGAACCGATGTTACCTTAAAAAAATATTGGCCTGTGCAACCGAGGCTATCCCATCCAAGTATTTATGGTTTGTTATTTTATACATGGCAAACCCATCATATAACAAATGAGCACAACTATCTGGAAATCAGAATTAAATTTGTTAATGCAATCTTAAAAACGAGGCTTCATATTTCCTATGTTTCTAATTGCGTTTGAAGCTAGTTACTTCTACAACTTATACACCTATTTTAATAGAGGACAGTTGATTTTATCCTTCGGTAATTTAATAAAACTCATTTGACCTCTCTGAGTATTTATTAATATTACCAGGTGTTTCATGTTTACTTATAACCTATTTCAAATTCTCAAACCTGACCACAAAATACCTACTCCTATATATTTCAATCAGCGACCAGTTAGATTCTGTTCTTTCGAGTGAAGCGATTTTTACTTCTATGAAGATTACCTAATTTGTTTTCAAGTTTTTCTCAGGTCTGAAAAAAGTGCCTCTGTAAAGATAATGGCGTCTGCTAGATTTTTCAAGCAATTCTTAATTGTTGTAGTTGTGGACCATAGCAGTCTATCAACAAGTACTTAAATCCAACCGGATTTCCTTACAGGTACTTTACTCATTTAGCTTGACTAAAGCTCAACTTAGTTACAATTAGTACCAATAGTTTCTATGGAGGTTTTCTTTTTTTATGACTCCTTTGTCTTTTTTCGTCAGCAAATGTTCATATTTTAATAGTAAATTTTAAATGATTACCTTCACGAACCAAGAAAAGTAATTGTTTCGCTACAAAATTTTAGTTTGTGATGCTCAATGTACTTTTTTTCCCCATTTTTCCATTTGCTTCATTTTAAAGCGGTTTTTTCTTTCAAAGCTGAATCGCGTGGAAACCAATGACTGAGGAAAACTAGAATGGAAGTTAGAGCTGCAGTAAGTAAAGTTGATAATGCCTGAATTACAACAGCAGGAGGAACAAGTGGCTGATGCCCTGCTTAATATTGCTACATTATGAGCCACCAGTGCTGATCTACAAGCCCTATAGGAGTGCCACCAGAATAACAACAAATGAGTCCCTTAGAAATTTCCATGGTATGTAGTCGAAATCTGACATTTTTCAATGCTTCTTTCGTGATGTTCAAAAATCCAATGAACTGCATATCGCAGGAAAATCTATAAGAATTTTAATTTAATTTGAATAAAGTTAACGTGGTTTACGACTGTACTGATAGGCAAACTATTGTCCTATTATAGAGAAAAACATTTGTCATTGCCCATTTTGATTTAGTGTATTCCTGGTGCAGGACGCATAAAAATGACAGTCTCTCTATTTTATGTCTGTCTCTCTCCTTCACAAAATACAACACGCCTGCTCTGTCTCATCACGAAAAGATTCGATCTAAATCCTCATTTCATCCTGTTATACAAAGGAGGCCTGGTGGCGCAACGGTTAGCGGCTGTCACAAATACGGTGAAGGTTGGTTGGCCTGGGTTTAGCTTTCGTGGGAAATTCGAAAAGAGAAAATGTTTACAATGCTCTCTTGCTTTCTTTCTTTCTTTCTTCTTTCCTTCTTTTGCACACTGATATGTACATATTTATTCATAGAGATAAACATTCACATACATGAACATGAACACACATTCAAACAGCCATACACACTAAAAGATATACAGACATCACAAACACAAGAGCATGCATATACACGTAGCTGCGTATGCCCGCTCTTATAATGAAGATCAGTATCAAAATCATAGCTTAAAAATATATATGCTGCCAATATGTAGTATATTTTATATTAAAATTTAAAGTCTAGTTAGTCATCGCCAATTCACATCAATGTCAGGATGGGTAGGTTTTGCGCGTTTCTGTGTTATAAAAGAGTATTTACTGTGTAATATTTTTGTGTGCTTGGTATGTGCACGTTTTAATAACCAACCTAATAACCTCTCCAGAAAACTGCATTTAATATTGTTTAGCACATATTTGTGGACTATTGGTAATGGTCTGACTCATGAAACCGATGACTACACTGTTCTAGTCATCCAACACCGGCAGCCATCTATCCATACAACCAGTAAAAAGAAATCTCGCCTTTAGCAATAAGCTGCGTCATACGTGTATAATAACCGATGACTAGACTGTTCTAGTCATTTATAAGCTGCCAGTTGTTGGATTTCTTTTAATACACACGCACACATCCGCGATTACAGCCGCAACTTACATCAGACGTTAATGAAACTCAAATTAGTTTAGGAATCTCGTTTCTGCAATTTCTGGCGCTCGCGTTAGGAAATGTTTTTTGTTGATGTCATTTGCTTAGTTGTGGTTTTGTTCGCATCCTGCTTCTGCTTAGGACTGTTTTTATACCTGTGCCATCTTGCTTTCTTATTTGTCGATCTCTGTAGTCGTATCTTCTTCACTTCACTGCAATTTTTACGCTGTCAACTACCGACTACTTCACAGCTTAATTACTTAAAGTTCAACCCTTGTCGATACATGTGTCAACGGCGTTGACTGTAAACCTATCTTGTGCACTGATACTATCAATACTTACATTCGTCAAGGACATGTTTTAGCGTACTTAAAGCCAAAGATATTTAAAATCTAGGCATATGATAGTGGAAGAATTTACTGATTTCGAACAAAATTTATTTTGTACCTTCGGAAAAAGTGCATGTTATGGCTATATTTTCCCACATTGTTCTGCAATAATGAATGCATAAACCCTCATTTAGTTTTGTATTATAAGATCAAAATTCACTACAACTAATAGATTATTGAGAGAAAGAAATGATTGAAACTTCTATACTGTGGTGGATAAATTGCGCGATTTTAAAAGTTCGCAACTTCAGTTTCTATTTGATTTTTTTTTTTTTGGTTGGTATGTGTCACCTGCACTCTACAGTGACGCTCAGAAGAGAAAATAAAATAGCACAACAACAGTTAACTACAGATAAATATAATTTGAAAAAAACAAAACTTTCAACCATAAGTAATTAAAATATTATACGTTACAAAAACCAAAGAAATCTAAACTCCTTAATTAACACATAGTCCAAACACCCTAACACATTTCCCTTTGCAGTCAAGTTTCCAATGTTTATTCGATTCCAACGACGTAGTCTCCCACAAAGCGTCCACTTCAAAAGAACAGAAACAGTCTCCACTTTTGCCGCTGCCCTTCCCGTTTCTCGGTACGATCCAACCACCGAAAACCCACGAATACAAAGTGGGTAGCCAGAAGAAAAAATAAAAATAGAAGAAAAAAACTTGAACAGAAAATTACCAGTCTTTAGAATCTGTTTTTCAGTTACGAAAGCATTCCTCCCAACCAATAACTTCCGGCTACTTACCTCATACAGAAAAACCAAACTATAAATCGCTTTCTCAAACCAAAAACTTCACCATTAATACAGAGCATTAAAAAATAAATCAACCATAGTTTTTAGCCCCTGTGGGACCCCGTGGTATGCTTGCTTAGTGATCATTGTAAGTGAGCCATCCAGCCAGGCATGTCGTAAGAGGCAACTAAGGTGGACACCTCACCTAGAGGTAAAATAGGTTGTGGTAGGGCTAACAACCCCACCATGTAAAATAGCCTGTTAATGAAAATAAAACCAGAGAATTCATCACGGATTGCGAAAGTAATGAAGCACACCAGGAGACTGGACTTATGATGGACGACAGCCAAACCAGAGAGGACATCTCTGGAGTCAGTGAGGTCAGATGGACCGGCACCGGAAAGAGGAGATTAGCGTCAGGACATACCATCTTGCTCTCAGGAAGATCAGACGCTCAGCACTCTGAAGGAGTGGCTGTACTCCTCAACAAGAAAACTGAAAAGGTACTGCTTGAATGGAAGCCTTATGGACCCAGGCTTTTGAGATCAAGGTTCCATTCAAAGTACACCAAGCTGACAGTGGTAGCTTGCTATGCACCAACAGAAGACTCCGAGGCAGAAGACAAGGATGCTTTTTACGATCAGCTCCAGGCAGCCTCAGAAAGCGTTCCAGCCCACGACATGTTGCTCATCATCGGCGATCTCAATGCCAAGGTGGGAAGTGACAACACCTGCAGGGAGCATCTCATGAGCAAGCGTGGAATTAGAGTCACCAATGACAACGGAGAGAGACTGGCAGACTTTTGTGAAGAAAACATCCTCCTGATTAGAGGCACACTCTACCAAAACAAAGACAACCACAAGGCAACGTGGACATCACCAGATTGAATCACAAAGAACCAGATAGACCATGTCATCATCAACCTAACATGGAAGAGCTCACTTCAAGATGTCAGAGCCTACAGAGGAGCAGACATTGCCAGTGACCACACTCTTGTGATAGCCACAGTTTCTCTGAAGCTACGTCGATCGCGAGGAAAACAGGCACGTCAGCAGAGAGTGGACTCCGGCAAACTGAAAGATCCAGCCACCAAACGGGCCTTTGCTATGGAAGTAAACAACAGGTTCCAAGCACTAGGAGACCTACAAGAGATGACCTTAGACGACTTCAATCGAGTCTTACAGGAAACAGGGGAGGAAATACTGGGCTTCCAACGGAATAAGAAAGAACAGTGGATCAGAGAAGAGACATGGAAGAAGACAGACGAGAGAAAGTCAGCCAAACAAAAAATCAACAGCACTAGATCTGAACGCCTGAAGGAACAACACAGACAAAGATATACAAAACTAAACAAAGAGGTAAAGAGGATGACAAAAACCGACAAATGAGACTACATTGAGAAACTGGCAGATGAAGCTGAAAAAGCAGCAAGACAAAAATGACCTGAAGGCACTGTGCAAGATAAACAAACAGCTAAACAAAGGGTAGAACAGTGATGTGCCAGTGAAAGACATCAACGGTAATGTTGTCAAGGGAGAAGCACGAAAACTACAGCGTTGGAGGGAGCATTTTGAGTCAGTTCTGAACAGACCAGAACCCCCCCCCCACCCCTCACCTTGCAGACATCCAGCCAGCAGCTATAGACCTTGACATCTGCACAGAACAGACCCGCCAAACCTTAAAAGAAGTACAGCAGCAATCAAGACAATGAAGAGCGGCAAAGCACCAGGGGCCGATGGAATAATAGCAGAGATGTTGAAAGCAGATGTGAATGTGATAGCTCCCATGCTGACTGAAATCTTCAGGAAAGTTTGGGAATCAGGGCAGCTCCCTGATGCGTGGAATATAGGGCTCATCTTCAAGTTACCCAAGAAAGGAGATCTTGGAGACTGCAATAATTGGATGAGCACAACACTTCTTTACCTCACCAGCAAGGTCTTTAGCAACATTGTTTTGTCAAGACTGACGGCAACTCTTAAGAAAGACCTCCGACCACAGCAAGCAGGATTTCGACCTGCGCGATCCTGCTATGAACACATCTTCATTCTGCGACAGATTCTGGAACAGAGCAACGAGTGAAACACACCGCTGTACATCAATTTCATCAACCTGGAGAAGGCTTTTGACAGCATTCACCGAGAACCCTTATGGAAGATCCTGAGGCATTACGGAGTCCCTGCAAAACTTGTTCAGGTCGTTGCAATGCTGTACAACGATTTCAAATCTCAGGTTGTCTGTGACACAGAGCTCACAGACCCCTTCAACGTCAGTACTGGAGTGAAGCAGGGCTGCATTCTGTCGCCGTTCCTCTTCATCCTAGCAATGCACTGGATCATGAAGACGTCCACCTACAGTGAGAAGAGAGGGATCAGATGGACCATGACTATGACAGCAACAACAACGCTGGAAGACTTGGACTTTTCTGATGGCATTGCCCTGTTGTCGCATCGCCACCAAGACAGGTAAGAAAACAAAATGCCTTCCCAGAAACAGCTGGAACCTTGGCTTGAAGGTCAGTGGAGACCTGTACTTTTAAGGAAAAAGACACTAAAAAAGACAGTTGCCAGGTGTTTTGTACGTGAATCTGAACCATCTTCTACTCTTTTTTCACCGTTAGACTAATGGCCCTGTAAAATTCGTTATTTCTTCACTAGTCACAAATATATCACAATTGAATTTTGTCACTTGTCCACTTATTATATCTGATTCTCATTAGTTTGTAATACGACGAGTAGATATTTCTCCGTTTCCCTGAAAAAAATTCGGTTGTTCACTGGGGTATTTTCATGCTTGTGCATGACCGACCACGCTGGCGTTAGTTCACCTGTGCTGCACTTTTTTGTGAGTCTCCTACGACTTTTACCTTCGGTACCAGTAACGGGATAAAATGAATGCACGAAAGAATGAATGAAAAGAAGAAATAACCTCTAAAGAAGATATTTTCCTTAAATCTATTATATAATACTTCCTCTGTCATAACAACATGTTACAGGTCATCATAGCTTCATAGGTAGCTATAAGTGGTATTTGTAAATGAGTAGAATAGCGGAACAATAGTCAGAAAATTTTGCGATAGAGCAAAATTTCAATCGTTTGTCGTCAGGTTGCACAGATGTCATAATCCCAACTCTTAACTTACAGACAATGGCTAAAAAGACCACTTTGTCAGCTAATGTTATATTCCTGTTTTCTATGTTCTTCTCCTGTGCGTTCATGTGTGGCCGTATTTCGAGAGTAAAAGAAATAAATGCATCACACAAAGATCGTGTGTGAACGCGCGAATGCACACACGCACGCACACACATGTACACACGCATATTCAAACACACGTTTACACATAAACACACGTACTCTTACACGCATAATTAAAATGCTTATGCTACATCCTTGTTAGTGAAAAAGAGTGTGTATGTGTGCGTCGATAAGTGTGTGTGAGAGAGAGAGATGCAGAGGGAGAAGGTCGCTTACTCCCCTTCATTTAAAATAACTTGAAGCACCAAGAACACTTAGCCTGTATGTCGATAATAACAACACAACAGACATATAGAGGCTAATAAACTGTTTAATGTGAAGAAAAACCACATCTACTCAAAATATAGAGAAAAGGCAACTTTATTATTCCATCAAGATAAATTGGGATCTGTGTGTGTTCTTGTATGTGTGTGAATATGCGTGCGTGTGTGTTCTTGCGATCGTGTGTTTATGCATTCGTAAACGTGTGACCTGTTGCATGATGATATATCTGTGTAGCAGCTTGCATTTCTGTTACTAAAGATCGCAATGGCGTTCAAATGTAAGAGCACGGGTGTCGAGTGTGCTAAATGGCAGCAGAAATATGTTGGACTGTTACAAAAATCGGATTAATAATAATCACAATAAATGGACGAAGGAAAATCGATAGTTTTATTACAAACTAAAGCAAATCCTTAAAAGAACTCAAAAGAAATAAGAAAGCACATCACAGTATCAATTGAGGAAATAGGAAATTATGAATGTCATTGTTTTAAACCTAATGTAAACATAAACTAATTACTGAGCATCGAACAAACGTTTTACTGAACTAGATCAAGTGTAAAGTACTTTCATTTTATATTCCCTGAAAACGTGACATCTAAGCGCGGGAAAAACGAAAGACAAAACAAACTTATCAAATAAACAGACATGGCACATAGTTTAACTAGCTTAATTTTGTAAGTATGGCAGTTAATAAAACAACGATTTAGAAAAGCATCTCAAAAAGAATATTCTAAAACAATTTGTTTACAATAAACTCTTTACCACACAAAGGCGAATCATAATCACGGGTCAAACAGACTTGAAATTAAGCATCAAAGACGAAAAAATATGAATCAAATTTCTACACAGATTCTTAGTTTTCGTACACATACCTTGCAATCTTATACTGCGCACAAAAATCATGTAACAGGAATTCTCAAACGTTCGATATTTTCTCTGTTAGGAACAAACGTGTAAGACGATAGATGCACTCTTCTTTTTCACACAAAGCAAGATATTTGTGAGAGACGAACGCTTCATACTTTGCAGAAGTTGATTTAATTTGTTTTACTTATAGGTAAATGTTATGAAGAGTAGGAATCCACTTAAGCAGCTCACCTTCCGTGAAGCAAAGTAACAAAGCCAAAGTACAATAGAGAACCAAATGTCTTATCAGTTCTAAATGTAATCTCAGTGCACAGTGAACGTACAATAATTACTCATAATGTATTTTACTTCTTCTTAGTTGCTGCCTCTCAAATTGCAAAGAGACAAAGCGTTAAACTTGCTTTTCATTTGTTTTGCACAAAAGAAAATTGGTTTTAATTGTCAGTCCTTGATGGTATTTGTGACTTGAAAAACTTCACTATTTCTTGACATTGTTTCTCGATTCTTTGTATCTCATTATCCATAATCTGGCGCACTCCAAGGACGCTAGTGTTGTTGAACTGCAGTATTTTATGAAAGCTGTTGTAGACTTTTTTGAGGTTTTCATGAATTAGAACCTCAATGATAACGATCTGAGTGTCATACTCGTCGAATTTCTCGTCCAGATTTGTTATATTCAATTGAACTTTGTCAGGCATAACTATCGGGAGATCATATCGTTTCACAATATCGTCAAAGGCACCTCTGATGCTTTTGTAACATATCATCTTCATTTCCGTGCTCGTTTCATTTAGTTCTAATCTTGAGTGTCCAATTTGTCTACCTCTCACTGTGCGCACTTGCATGTGGCACAATAAGCGTTTACTTTTTGAATTCCCCATAGCAATATGGCTAGTACAATAGGATCAACAGAAAGGAAAAAATTACTTCACAAATTCAAGAAATATATTCAAGCTGATCCAATGAATACAATTTTTCATTTTAATTTTCTACGTTTATCAAGCTTAATTTGTCTTTTGTGGTGTCCTTGCTGTCTTTGGTCAAATGTTTTT
>SRHC01003367.1:0-14506 GCA_004794325.1 Pomacea maculata | reverse complement strand
CTCTTTCTGGTAACAGTTGTACGCATCGCTAGCTTTGTGACAGTGTGTGTAAGTACCGCTATAACGGTCCACAAGCTGAGAGCAGCTATGACGTGGCGACAACAGACGATCTTGACATCCGGTAACATCAGCAGCCAACAGGCGGCTCTCACCTCCATGTTAGTCGTCGTCTCCGTCATCTACATCACAACTTCATTGCCAGTCGTCACGTGGCTAATCACTTACTTAATTTTACCAGACCCTGTTTTCTACCCTCGATTCTACACCACTTACATGACTGTGACTGCAGCGGTTTTTCCTTGTTCACTGATCAATGCTTGTGTTCACATTTTCGTTTATTACTTTCGTTCACAACGATTTCGTGAGACCTTTAAAATAATAGTAAATTTAGTCCGTAATCGGGTGACAGTCCACTGCTCTAGCAACACTTTGTGTTCTGCGGACAGACTGACAAGCACGTGAGGAAAAACAGTTGACGATAAACACTTTTCTGCCTTCAAGTGACTGAACTGCCTCCTGGAACTGCGTCCTGCTCTTTGCACCTACACCTGCTTGCAACAAGGAGTGTTTACACACTTACGAGCACACGCCTGGATGAGATTATTTCTCGCTTCCTCGCAAGCCTGTCAAGTTTTCTTACTGGCAAAGACCAATATTAATTAAGTGGAAGACTAGTATCTTTGCATTATTATTTTGCTGTTGTTTATTCAAGTCCACAGATCAATAATCGTGATTAAAGTTCTATTTATTACTTTTGTTCGCCACGCTTTAGTGAGACCTTTACCATATTATTTCACAGAGTTAAAGCTTTTAGTCACACGAGTCTTATTAAAGGACGATTTTAACTCTGATCATGACAATAGAGTCTTCCTTTGAAGATATTTTTGTTCCATTGGTAAATACATAAAAATAAAAAGAGTTGTGAACTTATCGACAGATAAAGGTTTATATTTTTACACGTTTTTGTTGTAATAATGTATATTTTTGTTCTCTAATAAATATCAATTTAATTATTGATAAACACAAACGACTAGAAGGTAGACATACGAATATTACTGTAACCTAAAAGAAGCTAGTTATTGGTCTCTATGAAACTAGCATATTGTAAATTAGTGACTAGTACAAATATTTATAATTAAATTTAATAGCTAAAGTAAAGAAATAGGAAATCAAAATAAAACTTAATAAACGAAGTGTTACCAAACATCTTTGCCTTTATGTCACATTTCTTTAGACACAGACACATCGATTTCATTATTTTTAGAGTATTTTATTTGCATTAGAAAAACACGTTTAAAGAGGGCTTTTTAGAGCTGATAATACAAGAAGACTCATTATCATTTTAAATTCGTTATTTTTGCTAGGTGTTTTAGTGATTTTTTTATGATCGAAGATGATAGTACTGCTGTTGACATCATTATAAAGTTGTAAAGTTAATTAAATATAACGGTAATGTAACTGTACTGACATACTGCGCTAGTTATGGATGTCTTTTTATTTTCCTTCATCACCTGTGAATATCAGTGGAGCTACTCAACAGCAACGAAAACAAACTTGTTAAAGGATAAGTTTCCGTGTGTAAAGAATATTATACTTCGGAGATTATAACCGTTTTTTAAATAGTTAAATTACATTTTATAAGGTTGCCGCTGTCACACAGGTAAAACAATATTTTGAAGAAGCTTTACGAAATAAGCATCTTGTATCTTATATAATGTTCATCGCTGCATTCATGTTGCTAAGTGTTTCTTACTTCTCCCAGTCAACTTTACGAATTCGTAATCAAATGGACGCCCACGCGCTCGTACACGCATACCTACAGAGATTGGTGCTCCCTTGTCCAACAAGCATGAGGAGACCATGTTTATGTAGATGCATTTTTGCAATGTTGTTTTGCCATTAAATTGTTTTAAAACTGGTCAGGCATGTTACAATGTGTGTTTCTTGAATACCTGTGATTACCTGGAGTGTACAATATCATCTGAACAACAATAGCCTGCGGTTGGTCTTACCTCGAGGATTATCATTCTCTGCATTTTGACGTCATTGGTAGGGGTCACGTGGTTCATTGTAGCCATTTTTCAGATTACATTGCTACTTCTCGTTTTGACCAAAAGGTCAAATGTCTCTATTTCTCACCTTAACTACAACTAAAGGTCAATAGACTCCACTTTTGTTCTATGTTTCAGTTTCGTTTAGTTAATAAACATTTGTTTACGTTTCGACTTATCAGGTTACTTGCAGGGCAACAAAGACGACCCCGTGACTCAAAATAACACAAGAGCTGCAATCATGCAAGGGACTTTTATAAGTTTCTTCGGCACCAAGAGATTTTCTCTCAAACCAAAACTTATGTAGCTAAGGCACAGACCTTAATTTCTACACGACCAAAACATGGGCTGCCTGTAAAAAGTAGATCAACTCCAAAGCAGAAAGAATATTTAATGTAGAAGACAACATCTGTGTATTCCCTCATACCTTAAAGCATGAAACTATGGTAGAATCACGATGCATCAGGATGATGTTTGTTCTCTGACTGCACGTAACTTTGCCTTTATTCCTTCTAGACAACACACGCACAATTATCTTTCCTTTTTGTCATTTTCAAAGGGTTTCCGCTTATATGTACTTACATTTTTCTTTAAACAATACTAGCCCTGATCTCTTCAAGAAATTTTAAATTACCGCGCCCTCTAGAAGCAAACAGGTTTGTTTATATCCTGCGTGTTCTTCAGATACATGATTAAACAAATATTTTCTAAAATATTTTAGACGTAGGTAGTTTGTATTTTCAAAGATGAGCAAATCTGACATGTCAACAAAGAAAAATACACGGTAGATTTTTTCTTCTGCATCTGTGTGTGTGTGTGTGTGTGTACGCGCGTGCGAGTGCGTGAGTCAATAATTTTTATTTCCTTCATTTTTTTTTTAAATAAGAGAGGTCCAATTTCTTTTTCTCTTTTAGCCTGACTTCATTTTTTGTCCGTGAGAGTTTATTTAGGCTTTTTACAAATCATTTACAAATGGACAGCTATTTTTAAAAAGTGTAACATTCTCAGCATTTTTTGTGATCTAATAATTAAACGTAAAAATTTGTCAGGAACCCTTTGACGATTAAAATATATATTTGTAGAGGACAAGCAAAAAAAGTTTTAAATATTTGTTGCAATTCAAAACGGCATTATGTTGTTTCCTTAATATGCTACATGCTGGTTCTCTCTACAATTTTCAGAATTACATTGATATAGTTTCCGAAAGTCAGATTTTGTATTTTATCTTTTAGTTCAAATATTGCACAACGCAGACGAAGACTATCGACTCCTATTAAATATAAAGTCTCAAACAGACGCAATCTACAACGACTAGGATACATTTACTTTAACAGAAACAACCTTCTTTTAAACGCTTTTTAAATATGTGTTCAAATACTGTATTCCAATGAACGAGTTTAACTCAACAACGGACAAGATAGACTTTATAACAGATTTATCTCTTTTAGATAACTTCTTGTACGATGTCTCCAGACAGAACACGCAAGGGGACGCGTGCGTGTAGTGAGTGAAAGAGATCATAAAACTGCGTCCCTGACAATGTATCTTCTACGATTTTAAGAAAAATGACTATAATTTCCTTCATGTATTTTTCTAAAGAGTTCAAACATTTCATGCATAGTTCAAAATATGATTACCGTCTTGTCTTTACTATAAATTCCGAAATAGCAGTGAACAACAATAATTCGAATACATTTACTTTTTTGTTCGAAACACTGTTTTCCTATTGTGTTTAAGTACCTTTTTTTCCTAATGGACAACTTCTACAAAACAAAAGATAAATTTTGTAAAAAAAAACAAAAAAACAAAAAAAAAAAAACATCTTACCTTTCGCAGAGAACATCTTTTAGGATGCCACACGTATATAGACACGACAGATAGTAGAAACAGTTTCCTATGGCGGTCTTTTTTTAAACACCAAAGTTGTCAAAATATTGCTACTGTTGTAGATTATTTCGACTAATACGAGACACTTCATCTGTTTAATTGACCTCCTGCGTGGTCAGTTTGTTCTTCTACAAACAGTTCTCCGTTGTGGTTTTCATGAGATTCTTGTCAGCATGACTTTTGTGTGGTCAGCGTAGGAGCAGCCTTCGGCAGTTCTTCCAGGCGACCGTGGGAACATCTTTTACTTTCTTAGACACCAAGAGATTTTTTTTCTGACAACGAGACGAGCCTGTATGTTACAAACTCAAGAAAAACTCAAAACGTTTTCGTTAGAGAATCTTGACCCAATGAACCAGTTAGTGAAAAAAAACCCCGCCAGCACCACTACCAGCTGTCTGCGAGAGATAGAAGGTCAATGCAGGAAGGAAAATCTGCTGCGTATTAATATAACATCTGTGTATTTGTTCGTGTTCAAAGACCAGTAGTCAAGAAAATTACGGAAAATCAGGGTTGTTTTTCTTCTGAAACACTACGTAATATTATTTGTATTTTATAGACAATAAACACAAAGTTCGCTTTTTTTGGGTCACTATTATAGTACTCCAGTCCCTAATTAGCAATATTATTTCAGATCATATCATTAGCAAACAAAAAAAAAAAAAACAGAACCCAACTTGAAATGAGGTCGCCTTGTAAACACATCTGTTTAATTATTGCGTGTTTGTCATTCCTACAGAGATTGGGCGTAAAACGCTTCTACTTGAGAGTTTAAGCAAATATAAAATGTCGACAAAGAAGAAACAAAATAATTGCTCTTGTTAATTCTCCATGTCTGCTAAGATACGTTGTGTGTGTTTTCCTTAATATTTTGTTTAATCTGATAGCTTTTACCCTATTATTCTAAGTCTTCGTGGTCATAACAGTTTATCTGTGACTTGTTTTTATTTCTAAAAATGTATTTGAATTAATTCATATTTTAAAGTATATTTCTTGTCATCATATTTTGTTATAATCTAAAAAAACGCCATCTGTAAGGAGCTTTGTCACCAGAATTTTTTTAAGGAAATAATATTTTTAAAATGTTCTTCAGTATTTGTCTTTCATTGCAATTCAAACATTATTAAAAGTTTCTCCGTGAAGATAAATGCAGATAAAGGTCTCTTCCTCTTCAGGCTTCCGGTGAAACGACGATAATTATATTTGCCCACTTAGAGAAATCTGTCTTTTTTCGAACATTTCGAAGTTAATAAAAGCTTAGCGTCTTTCTGTAAATATAAATTTTAAAAGGCATGCTTAAACTAAAGCTATTTGAATGCGTTTATTTTACCAGAAGTGTTCTGTTTAGTTGGAAATGTGTTTTCCATTTTCTTCTCTAATGAACAACTTTAGCGGTAACTCTACAACGGACGAAGTAAGTTTTTTCACAACCGTATCTTTTGCCGACAACGTCTTCTACCATACCAACGGTCGGAGGATACGACACATAGTAGAAACAGTTTTCTTTGCTGGTCTGTCCACACTGGTGTGTGTCATTGGAATCCCAGGAAACATCATCAACTGCCTGGTGTTCTGGCGTCAGGGACTACAAGACCGAATGAACTTGTGTCTCTTCTCTCTCGCGCTCACTGACTTTCTCCACTTGTTGTGTTCTTTCGCAGTATTACCCATAACATCATTTTTAACTTTGTACGATGCAGCTTTAGGTGATGAATACTACGTTAAGACTGCGACTTCTTTGATTCCTTTTGTTATCAGTGTTCGAGCGACCTCTACACTTATTGTCGCTGTGATCGCGGTGGAGAGATGTGTTTGTGTTGTCTTTCCACTCAGCGCCGCTACTTGTATACGAACGAGAACCTTGGGAGCTTTACTGGGTTCGTGCTTTCTACTGGTTGTTAGTACTAGCCTTTTGTACAACTTTTCATTCAGGGCTGTGTTTGCTAAAATACTAGGAAAAATGCAGTGGTCATTAGCTCCTACAGCATTTTATGAACAACATAGTGGAGTAGTCAAAATAATAATAGATATTTTTTTGGAAACAGTTGTACGCATCGCTAGCTTTGTGATAGTTTGTGTCAGTACCGCTATAACTGTCCTCAAGTTGAGAGCAGCGAGGTCATGGCGACAGAAGACAACCTTGACCTCCGGTAACATCAGCAGCCAACAGGCGGCTCTCACCTCCATGTTAGTCATCGTCTCCATCGTCTTTATTTTAACCTTGTTGCCAGTCGTCACGTCCCAAATCACTTATCTGTTTTTACCAGACCCTATTTTATATCCTGAATTTTATACCACCTACATGACAGTGGGTGCAGCGGTCAATTCATGTCCGCAGATAAACAGTTGTGTTCATATTTTTGTTTATTATTTTCGTTCGCAACGATTTCGTGAGACTTTAAAAAATATTTTACAGAGATTCAAAACTGTATGTTGAAGAAACGAGAGGACGATATACACTTCGATCATGACCGAAGCATCAACATTTGAGGGTTTGTTTGTGACTATATTATTCATGTAACAGTTGTGCATTTAATGACAGATAAGCGTCTAGGCTTTAGGACAATTTGTTCGCAGTTATTTGTTACCTTTAAAATAATGTATTTTGTTTTCCGAGAAATAATGATGTAATTACTGGTATACACGAAAAAGACCTGAAGCTATACATCCGGATACTATTGTAACAAAACATGATTTGTCTTCATAATAAATAATGCATTATTATAATTAGTCCTAATTACAATTTATGACTTAACCAAAAAAAAATACTAAAGCTTATGAAACGATGCACTAACAATCTTTGCACTTTTATCACCTTTTGGGAGGGGTGTACCTACACGAGAGAAAAACAAGTTTGATGCTTCTGAAAGCATTCTATGTGATTTCAAGTATGTTTAACGATAGCTTTCAATAGCTGTGAATACAAATCAACTTTTGTTATTAATGTTTAGTTGAAATGAGTTTTTGAGTGACTAATTTTTCATTGAAGGGGATAAGATTGCTGTTAACATAATTGTCAAGTTGTCAGCGACAACCTAAATATGAATGCAATAGTAATGTTACTGCATTGCTAGACTGCCTAAGAACGGGTGTCTTGTTATGATTTTTCAACTATTATAACACACGACTCATCCTTTTGAATACTCACTTCACATTGCATGATTACATCAACCGTATGGCTCTGTAGTAAATATAAAATAGTATTTTTTTTGTGTGAAAACATTAATCGTTGACGAGAGTTAAGTACCTATAAATTTTCCTACATCACCTACTAAGGTCAGTGTAGTTACCCGCAAGTCAAGTAAACAAAGTTGTGTCTTACCTTTTCACGCTCCATGTGTACAGATTATTTTTCCTTCGGAGATAATAACCATCCTTCAAATAATATCTACTGATTAAAACGTTTTTGGCTATTGTCTTTTGCTTTTCTCACCTACTACTACTACTATCAATTTTCCTTAGTCTCTCCTTACGTCTGGGATATTACAATGTATAAAAAGTTATTATTAATATACCTTTTATATTTCTTCAATTATGAATACACTTAACCAGTCTTCTTATTTCATTGTATTAGAAATCCCAGTGCCCTACGAGTGGTCTTTCACTTTAATTTTAATTTCATTTTCAATAACTTCTTTTATAAATTACAACAAAGGCTGAAAGTTTGCGCTTTTCTCTCTGTAACGTGACCGTCAGTGAGGACTGTCATAGGTGGCTAGACATCTCACCTGTGCTCCTTCAATGTTTGTAAAGTGATAGCTTGATTATTTACTTAGTCTAACAAATGCCAGACCTGCTCTCATCTGCTCAAGACAGGACCGGGTGGAAAATTCTGTCTGTTGCTGCTGCCGGACGGTCTCCCCTACGCCCGGACCGGGCATGGGATTGACCTGACCTGACCTGAACAAAAGCTAAAGATGTGCAACATAATAATTTTATCTAATCATCGAATTGGCCGTGCTTTTTGGTATAGATAATGCTGGTGAAGAAACACCGTTAGTTAAAAGTATTGTGTAGGTTCATGTAGTTGGCATCTCTCCGCTCTGTGTCTGGACCTGCCTTCCTCCATCATGCACTATGCAGTCCTTCAATGCCTTCTACCTGATCCGCTATGCATGTCCTCAGTTTTATTCAACGTTGATCACAGCAAGAGCAGATGTCTATGCTAATTAATTAAATAATTAATTAATTATGCAGACATGTTATATTAACAAATTTGAAAAATTTGCAGGTATGAGTAGTAATTTGGTTGAGAGCCATTTCATAACAATGCCTGGTTATTAGTCTTATCGAATGGAAAACGAGAGAACGGATGCGGATGCAGAGATACGAGAGGTTCTTATTTTAAAAACAATTATTCATTGCAAGTACAAGTTTATCAATCACAAGTATGCACATAACAGACAAGCAGAGGTTCTCAAACATTATCAGTTACTTAAAGAAAAATTTACTTCACTTTTGCCAGAAAAAAATATTGCTGGCAATTTATTAGTAACCACCAACACTAGCTCAACATTTAAAAAAAGAAAATATTAAGCAAGAACTGTATACAATGAAATAACACTATTCGCAAGATTTTTAACTGTTAAGAAAGCAGCATAGAAAGAACGGACTTATACTATTATTAATTATTAAAGGGAATAGGTCTTTTTTTTTTTATCAGACTAAACAGCTTTGTTACTGTGCGCTGTGTACTGTCGGGGTTAACCTTAAAAACAATGGTAACTCATACAAATTTGAGATTCATATTTCATAAAATATTTAAGAGAAAGTTATGGAAATTGTTACACATACCCGAAAACAATTAAAAAATGTCTAAATTACAATAGTCTCAGTGTCTGGCTATGACTGGCCTGAACTTCTTGAAATCAAGTTGCATTGAGTTGATGATGAGGAGGAGGATGCATGGACAGATTTTCTTCTCATGCACTGATACAAGAAGAATCTAGGATCACATAATAAAGAAGAAGCACGTGTCTCGAGAATATAACATTTAAAGCACTTACCGCCAAAAAAGGACGTTTCTCACTGGCGGACCTTTAAAGGCGGGCAACCCTGAACGCTCTTTCTTTCTGAATTCTTCCGTTTCTTCTCCCCTGACAGCAATGGCAGTGACTGACATCCCCCATGACGTGCATTGTGTTAACTCTGTGAGTAATGAACCTCTGTTGAACAATTTGGATTGCATGGGATATCAGCCGGACCACGGTCTGTAAAATAAGACTAGTGCCGGGCCAAACATCTGTGAGCGATAGCATTCAGGTGTACCAGGAACCGCTGTAGGTGAGTTGGAAGAAGATTCTGGTCAGTGTGCAGGTGCAAAGGACAAGCGCATGATTTTCGGTTGGACTAAACGTCAAGATAGAGAGTGCCTGTGCATTATGCGCTATCTTGCTTTTCTTACAATTTTCACTGTAAAAGAGGAAAATTTATTAAAGAAATTTATGACAGCTTCTGAGGTTTTCCTGCAATATGTTGCTTCTCTGATTACTTCTCTGATCTCTGATTGCTTCTCTTTTACTCGTAGTGTGCGTCCGACTAAAAGCGACTGCGCGCGACAAGTATCACCCGCTTCCCCGTCACCTGTGGAAATATGGCAAGTCACTAGTCAGGGGGTTGAAGGAAGCTGGATGCTTATTTTTAGGATATCATCCCTTTATGTTTGTAACATGAGTGAATGGATGAAAGTCAAGTCAGTAAAGCAGCTACAGGCTGACAGATCTTCCTCATCTCAAAAGCAGAGGTATGTCGGCAACTTTTGTAAAAGGCTATGATCTAAATATCTTTAGCTTTCTCTGACGCCAATGGACTTTTCTCTAAGAAACTTGATCAAATAAAGCACAAACTCGGAAAAACGTCGGATGGGTTTCGTTATAGAATGTCGTCTGAAAAAAACCCTGAGATATTAAACCTTCGGGACTGCCTGCGATGGTGGTCAAACCTCAATGGACAACACGAACAGAATTTGTCTATAAGAGGTAGCAGTGAAACGCAAAGGCAAAAAGGATAAGTTGATGTTTTTAAGGTAGAAGAGATCGTCTCTGAATTCCTTCTGCACCAAAGCAACGAAGTCTAGGAAAGCAGGAGGCATTAGGGTGGTGTGCCTTCTGTATGTAGCAATGTTTGTACTTTATAAACAAGGAATCCACAATTTACTTTCTCTCTTGACGCTTTTATAGGCTTTCCGCTTATATGTACTTACATTCCGAAATTTTTTTCTACAATACCAGCTCAGACCATTTCTTGTGAAAATAACCTGCTAAAATCTGTTTTTTAATTCACGGCGCCCTACCAGGCTTGTTTGCTTACTGCGTGTTTGTCAGGAATGTGCTTAAACACAAACTTTCATAGAAAGATTGGGCGTAGTTTGTACTTTGGAGAAAATTTGCAGCATCGACAAAGCTAAATACAGAATATTCGATGTTTTTCTAATGTTTGCATAAAAGTGAGCTAAGATACGTGGTGTGTGTGTGTGTGTATGCCTTATTTCTTTCCTTCAGTTTTTTTTTATACAGATGTACGATTTATTTTTATTTATTTATTTATTTTAGATTTATTTACTGGTCGACCGTCATATTCATTTATGTTCGTAGGAGTTTGCATGCGACTTGTTTACTGGTTTTAATTTTTAATTATTTCTTTTTAAAATTTCATTTAAAAATCTGAAATATATTTTCATACCATATTTTTTCTTACGAATAAAGAAAAATAACTAACTACATGGAACATTACTACAAGTAGAACAATTTTAAGTTCTCAAGTATTTGTCTTTGCAATTAAAAACCTTATTATAGGTTTATTCTTGCGCAAAGCAAATGTGTGTTCTTAAATTCATAGGGAAAGGGACGAGAATTTTATTTAAGTAAATTTACTGAGAGCTTTTTTTTTGCACATGATAGCCTTGATTTAATGCTAGTTAACAGGAGTAAACTACATCATTCGAAGACGGCTATTTCTCAGAAATAGTTCTTTACGTTTCAAACACGTTCCTTTCCTGCATTAAATCAATTTTTGTCATGAACAACCTTAGGAATAACTCTACAACGGACAAGGACAATTATGTAACAGATGCATCTTATGCAGAGAACGTCTACGATGTCTCCAATGAAAAGATACGACAGATAGTAGAAATAGTTTTCTATGGTGGTGTGACAACACTGGTGTGTGTCATTGGAATCCCAGGAAACATCATCAACTGCCTGGTGTTCTGGCGACAGGGACTACAAGACCGAATGAACTTGTGTCTCTTCTCTCTCGCTCTCAACGACATCCTTCAATTGCTGTGTTCTTTAGCAATGTTCTCCATAACATCATTTATAACTTTGTATGATGGAGCTGTAGGTAATGAATACTACGTTAAGACCGCGACTTATTTGGCTGGCTTTGGATTTAGTCTTCAAGCGACCTCTGCCTTTATTACCGCAGTGATCGCGGTGGAGAGATGTGTTTGTGTTGTCTTTCCACTTCGTGCCGCTACTTTGATACGAACGAAAACCTTGGGAGCTTTACTGGGTTTGTGTTTTCTCCTGTTCTTAAGTATTGGCCTCTTGTATAAATTTTCCTTCACTGCCACGTTTTCTACAACACTAGGAAATGAACAGTGGTCATTTTCTCCTACAACATTTTATGAGAAACATAGTACAATAGTCAAAATTTTAGTAATACTCTTTATGGTAACGATTCTTCGCATCGCTAGCTTTGTGATAGTGTGTGTCAGTACCGCTATAACGGTACACAAGCTGAGACTAGCGATGACGTGGCGGGAACAGACAACCTTAACCTCCAGTAACATCAGCAGCCAACAGGCGGCTCTCACCTCCATGTTAGTCGTCGTCTCCATCATCTACATCACAACTTCATTGCCAACAGTCACGTGGCAAATTATTTTCTTAATTTTACCAGACCCTCTTTTTTATTCTGGTTTGTCCAGCACTTCCTTGACAGTATCTGCAGCGGTGTTTTCTTGTTCACTGATCAATGGTTGTGTTCACATTTTCGTTTATTACTTTCGTTCACAACGATTTCGTGAGACCTTTAAAATAATAGTACATTTAGTCCTTAATCGTGTGACACGCCACGGCTCCAGCAGCACTTTGTGAACTGCAGGCAGACTGCAGGGTTCAGACTGAATTGCCTCCTGGAACTGCCCCGGTAACACTCTTCCCGCTATTTGCACCTACACCTGCGTGCAACAAGGAGTGTTTACACACTTACGAGCACACGACTGGATGAGGTTACTTCTCGCTTACCTTGCTAGCCTGACAAGTTTTATTGCTGGCGAAAACAATATTAATTATGTGGAAGACCAGTATCTTTGCATTATTGTTTCTGCAGTGGTTGATTCATATCCACATATCGACAATCGTGTTTATAGTTTTATTTATTATTTTTGTTCCCCACGCTTTGGTGAAACCTTTACCATATCGTTTCACAGAATTAAAGGTATTAGTCACACGCGTCTTTTTAATGGACGATTTTCATTCTTATCATGACAATAGAGTCTTCCTTTGAAGATATTTTTTTCCATTGGTTAATTCATTAGAATAAAAAGAGTTGTGAACTTAATGACAGATAATGGTATAGGTCGTAAAGTTATTTTTACACTTTTTTGTTGTAATAATGTATATTTTTGTTCTCTAATAAATGTGAATTTAATTATTCACATACACAAACGTCCAGAAGGTATATATACGAATATTAGTGTAACCAAAAAGAATCTAGCTATTGGTCTCTATAAAACTAGCATATTGTAAATTAGTGACTAGTATAAATATTTATAATTAAAAAATAAGCTGAAGTAAAGAAATAAGAAATTAAAAATAAAACTTAATAAACGAAGTGTTACCAAACATCTTTGCCTTTATGTCCCATTTCTTTAGACACAGACACATCAATTTCTTAATTTTTAGAGTATTTTATATGCATTAGAAAAACATATTTTAATGGGGCTTTTTTAGAGCTGAGAATACGAAAAGACTTATTTTAAATTCGTTATTTTTACTAGGTGTTTTAGTGATTTTTTTTTATGATCGAAGATGATAGGACTGCTGTTGACATCATTATAAAGTTGTAAAGTTAACTAGAACGGTAATGTAACTGTACTGACATACTTCGCTAGATATGGATGTCTTTTTATTTTCCTTCATCACCTGTAAAGGTAAGTGGAGCTACACAGCAGCAACGAAAGGAAACTTGTTAAAGTTTCCATGTGTGTAAAGAATATTATACTTCGGAGATTATAACCGTTTTTTAAATAGTTAAATTACATTTTATAAGGTAGCCGCTATCACAAAGGTAAAACAATATTTCTAAGAATCTGTACGAAATACGCACCGTGTATCTTATATAATGTTCATCGCTGGATTCATGTTGCTAAGTGTTTCTTATTTCTCCCAGTCAACTTTACGAATTCATGCGCACATAAACGATCGCTCACGCATACACACCTGCAGAAAGTGGTGCACCTTGTTTAAGAAGTATGAGGAGACCATGTCTATGTAGTTGTAGTTTTTGCAATGTTGTTTGTTGTGATTTTAGTGCCATTAAATTGTTTTAAAACTGACCAGACATGTTTCAACGTGTGTATCTGGAATGCCTGTGATTACCTGGAGTGTACAATACCATCTGAACAACAAAAGCCAGCTGTTGGTCTTTCCTCGATGATTATCATTGTCCGATTATTTCTTCTGCATCTGTGTGTGTGTGTGTGTGTGTGTGTGTGTAAGTCAATAGTATTTATTTCATTCATTTTTTTTTAAATAAGAGAGGTGCAAATTCTTCTCCTCTTTTAGCCAGACTTCATTTTCTTGTCCATAAGAGTTTATTTAGGACTTTTTAATTTATTTATTACTGAACAGCTATTTTTAAAAAGTGAAACATTCTCAACATTTTTTTTTGTGATCTAGTAATTAAACATAAGAATTTGAAAGGACGAGTAGTAATTTGGTTGAAAGCCATTTCATAACAATGCCTGGTTATTAGTCTTGTCGAATGGAAAACGGGAGAACGGATGCGGATGTAGATATATATATATAAACAAGATTTTCTTATTTTAAAAACAATTATTTATTGCAAATAAATGTTTATCGATCATAAGTATGCACATAACAGACAAACAGAGGTTCTCATTCATCATCAATTACTTACAGAAAAATTTGCTTCATTTATGGCAGAAAAATATATTGCTGGCAATTTATTAGTAAGCACCAACAACACTAGCACAACATTTAGTTTAAGCAAGAACTGTATACAATGACATAACACTACGTAAGATTCTAAACTGTTAAGAAAGCAGCATAGAAAGAACGGGCTTATATTGTTATTAATTATTAAAATGAATAGGTCTTTTTATCATTCTAAACAGCTTTGTTACTGTGCGCTGTTTACTGTCAGAGTCAACTGTAAAGACAATGGCAACTCATACAAATTTGAGATTCATATAAAATACTTAAGAGTTAAGGAATGATTTTCGTCCTCCTCGTTTATGTTGTTGTTGTAGTAGATGATGGATGGTGGATGATGGATAATAATGGATGGTGGATGATAATGGATGATGGATGATGATGCATAGA
>SRHC01003366.1:0-16706 GCA_004794325.1 Pomacea maculata | reverse complement strand
TTTTTTTTTTTTTTTTTTTTTTTGTTTGTTTTTGTTTTGTTTTGTTTTTTTGTTTTTTGTTTTTGTTTTTTTGTTTGTTTGTTTTTTTGGTGGTTTTTTGGGGTTTTTTTTTTACATTCTTTTCTTGTCATAGAACTCATGTTGAATTCTGTTCCTAAATAATAATAATCACGACAATAAAAATGAAAAGAATAAGAATAATAAGGAGACAACTCGTCCAGCAAATAATAATAACAGTTCTTCCATAATTCACAGAAAGAGAGCAGAGGGGAGGTAGGTGGGTGGTGTCCTGGACATTGTGGTACTGACCAGAACAATTGCACAAGTACTGTCTGACGCCGTCCACGCACGTGGCGCCGTTCTTGCACTGGTTGTTGACGCAGTCGTCGATGTTCTTCTCGCAGCTGTCGCCCTGGAAGCCTGTTCCCGTGCAGGTGCACCTGTACCCACTGACCAGGTCGGTGCACGTGCCCCCGTTGAGGCAGGGCCGGGACTGGCAGTCGTCCACGTTCTGACCACATCGCGGACCGGTCCACCCGCTCAGACATGCACATGTGAAGCTACCCGGGGTGTTCAAGCACGTGCCTGCAATGACGGTAGCACGAAGTTTCTTTTGATAGAGTTGTCACTTCTAGTTTGCGAGTATTTGCAGTTTGTACAGAATACAGCTATGGACTCATAGACATACAGATCGTTAGATGTTCAAAATTATAAAAATATACATTAAACTATTTTTCAATGCCTGCAACGATAGCTCTTTCTTTTTTTTCTCTCTCTCTCTCTCTTTTTTTTCTTCATTCTTTTAGTGAAAAGAACAAAGCGGTGTGACCTCTCTATACACAACCCAAACGTGTAACTGTAAGTTCACGAACCTACCTCCATTGAAACAGATGTCCGTGACATTACATTCGTCAACGTCGTCTTGGCAACGATCTCCTTGGTAACCGCTCTCGCACACGCACGTGTATCCGCCAAAGCGGTTCTGGCACGTGCCCCTGTTCCAGCAAGAGTTGTCCTGCTCGCACTCGTCCACGTCCTCCGAGCACTGCGGCCCCGAGAAGCCTGTCTGTGAGCAGTTGCAGGTGAACGGCGCCAGGTAAGGCTGGCAGTCGTGGCGGTTGGAGCACACGTCCAGCTGGCAGGAGCTGTTGGCCCAGCCGCACCGCGCGATGACGTCAGAGCAGGAGCAATGACCACGGTAGGAGCAGCGCCCGTTGTTGAAGCAAGGGTTGGTGTAGCAGGCGTTATCCACGCTCTCGCATAGTGGTCCTGGGGGGTTAAATACAATTAGTGTAGATTATATCCCTTAGTGAGGTTGTTTGTTGGGTTTTTTTGTTGTTGTTGTTTTTTGGTTTTGTTTGGTTTGGTTTTTTGTTTGGTATTTTTTTTTTTGGTTTTGTTTTGTTTATTTTTTAGTTTTGTCTTGGTTTTTTTTTTGGTTTTGTTTTTTTGGTTTGTTTTGTTTTTTGGGTTTTTTTTTTGTTTTTTTGTTTTGTTTTGCTTTTGTTGTTGTTTTGTTGTGGTTTTTTTGTTGTTGTTAGAACCACATCTTTATCTGTAAAATTAGCTTCTTCTGTTGTTGGTTTCTGCATGTGTTGGTGGTGACAGGGTATTTTGGGGGCGCTGTTTCGTATTTTTATGTATAAATGCTTTTTACTATTTAAGTAAGAGGTTTTAGTCATACATCATTACAGAGTTCTCTGTCATCGCGCCTCTTGTGTTGCGTGAGAAAATAATACACACTGAAGATGACTATGTATGTGATGATATTGATAATGCTTTTATGTATGATAATAAAGGCAACATCGCTGTAAAATATATTTGCATGAGAAAGGTTTAACGTGACCTGTAAACAATACAGCAGTTATGCTCGGAAAGCGATCCTGTTGCCTGGACACAAATATTATGTGCGGAAGAAAAGAATCATGTAAACATTTATAGTCCTGGTTATTTTTTAAAGAATCCGCAGTTCTAATAACGGTCTTAACAATACTTTTTGGATCTTTATCAATCAATTTCAGGTTTCTGCCTGATCTTCTGTATGCATAATAATCTAATAAATCACCTTTATCTTACTACTTTATCTTTCATTGATTTATGGTTAAAAAAATAGTTTTATATTCTAACACAGATACATGATGAAGATTACAGAATATTGTCAATGTAGCTTCATGTTCGTCAAATGCACTCCAAGAACACACACTCAGCACTAATGAAAACCACTCACCTGTGTATCCAGGACGACATAAGCAGCTGTAGCCCAGGGTACCATCCACGCAGGTAGCCCCATTTTTACAGGTGTGGTTTTGGCAGTCGTCCACGTGCACCTGGCAGCGATCCCCTTCAAAGCCTTCCGCACAATCACACCTGTAAGACGCGTTCGCCTCCTCCCGGCAGGTGCCAGCGTTCAGGCAGGGGCTGGACTGGCATCCGCGCACGTCCTCCTCACACACCACACCGGAGAACCCGGACGCGCATGCGCAGGTGTAGTTACCGGGTCCGTCCAGACAAGTTCCGTTGTTCAGGCAAGGATCGTTGGCGCAGCTGTTGATGTTCTCCTCGCACCTGTCCCCTGTGAACCCTGCCGGACACCTGCAGACGAACCCCGAGGTAAAGATCGAGTCAGGCTGCGTGGAGCTATCCATGCATGTCCCTCCGTGCTGGCAGGGGTCTGACGCACACTCCTGAACGTCAGCTTCGCAGTGAGCTCCAGTGAATCCCTCCCGACAGAGGCAGACGTAACCGGAAGTTGCGTTCGTTACATCAAACACACAGGTAGCGCCGTTGTAGCAGGGGTTAAACTCGCATTGGTTAACGGGTGCCTCGCACCTGTCACCGGAAAAATAGAACGGACATGCGCACCGGAAGTTGCTGACGTCGCTCCGGCACTCGCCACCGTTTAGACATGGCGCGCTGACACAGTGGTCGTAGAACTGACAGAAGGCGCCGTAGTAGCCGGGGCCGCAATCACAGAAGGACGAGGAAGAGTTCGACACGCACGTGCCGTTGTTCCCGCACTGCATGTCGTTGCAGTGGTCGTAGGTCTGACACAGCTCTCCCACGTACCCGTCCACACACTCGCAAGAGAAGTTGGCGTTGCTAACGTCCGCCACGCACGTCCCTCGGTTGAAGCATGGACTGGACGAGCACACCCGCCGCAGTTCGCATCTCTCGCCGAAGTAGTCCGCCGAACACTCGCACTTGAATGATCCAAGCAGGTCCGTGCAGGTCCCGTTGTTTAGACACGGCTGACTGACGCAGGAGTCGGCATTGAGCTCGCAGTGGACCCCTTCCCATCCCGGTTGACAGTTACACCGGTAGCCGTTGCCGTCCTCAGTAACCGTGCAGTTGATGGTGTTCTCCGTCGAGCACGCGCCATCTTCGCACGGCCGGAACTCATCCTCGCAGAACTTACCTGTGAAGCCAGGCGGGCAGAGACAGGTGTATACCTGGTGCCCGTCCACACAGGTGGCGTTGTTGTGACAGGCGTGACCCAAGCAGTCGTCCACGCTCTCCGCACACTCTGACCCTGTCCATCCGGGTACGCAGGGGCAGGAGAAGCTGTCCCAGTCGTCCTGGCAGTAAGAGTTGGCCGGACAAGGGTTGACGTCGCAGACGGGTTCACCCTGGCAACCAGCGGTGAGGTTGACGGAAGTGACCGTGACCCCTGCTGGGGTCGTGGGGCTCTGGACAAACGGGACGTTGACGTTGTTGAAGGTCAGGTTCCGGAGGCAACCTTTGAAGTGACTGATCAGGTAACTGTTGTCACCTGGTGTGGAGAGAGTGAAAGGAAAAACGAGTTAGACACGACTGGTGTCTTACAAAACCAACATCACAGGCAGCATGACAACTATAATCTTTTTTCTCTCCGATAGTTCCTGTATTTCAAAAACCACAAATCAACACATGGAACACATATCTAGGTATATCAGCCTATCTTTTTTCCTCTTCTCCTTTATCCATGAACCAGTTGTGAAAATTGTGGGCTCTTATCTGTGAACCAGCCACAGTTTGGATGGCAACAAACCACTTATCCTTTCACCGTCTAGGAAATTGTCTCCCTTTTATACCACCAGAAGACATATTATAGATATGAAACTAAGATATGAAACTAAGCCAAATGTGTTCAGAAACAGAAAAAAATATTTGTTGTCCCCGATTTCTCACATCAACCCAATACGCAGGTACTTATCTCACACCTGTCTCACCTGCTGTAAACGGTCGGGCACCAACGTATACCTGCAGCGTCTGGCTCAGCCGGGGATCAAAGGGATTCATATTAGCGTAAATATACATGGCGGTGTCATCAAAGGACAATAAAAGGAACGACTGGATCCTCTGCCAGGTGAGAGTGTGCCACTCGCCATCGTCGTACCGGTTTTCGGATGACCTCTGACCTGCAATACATGTACAAATATTTTACATAGTCAAAGAAAGTTAATATATTCGAGAATATATGCGGGTACAATTGTTTTTGTTTCTGTTGCTATGTTTGTTTTTGTTTGTTTTTTGTGGTTGGTTTCTGGTTAAGGTTTTTGCGTGGGTTCCTTATTTTTTTATTTGGTTATTTATTTATTTTTTTCTTTTTGAGAGGGAAAGGTAATGAGCAAGACCGGTGGGGCTAGCTCTCCCACCTTGACTGAAGCTGGAGTAGACCTGTAGGTGGCCCTGGTACAGTCGGATTTCCACAAACTTGTCCAGGCCGCCGCTCAGCGACACAAACTGCAGCAGCAGCAGCAAACACGTGGCAGCACGAGTGCGGAACTGGACGCTGGCCGTGTTGCCGAACCCGAACTTGGTGCGGTCCACCTGCAGTAGCACGTGACTTGTGGAACCGTCAAACGTCACAGCCGTTGCTGCAGCAAACCGGGAAAAAAAGCAGAGTGAACTTTTAAATGACAACAGACAGAAATTGCCGGAAATAAAACATCGAGAATCATAAAAATATATTCCGATGGTATAGTGGTCTATATTCCGATGGTATATAGTATACTACGGCAGTGGTCCTACCTTCTGTGCAGTTCTCTCCCTGGAACCCTGCAGCACAAGAGCAGGAGTAGCCTCCCCACTGCGGGCGACACACCCCACCGTTGTGACACGGCTCCCCCTGACATGTGTCTTCTCGTGGACACCCGGGTGTGGGGACGGGTGGGTCGTTACCGAAGACAGAAGTCACGTGGTCCTGAAGATCTACAGGGTTGTTGATGACGAGGTTTTGCAGGCAGCCGTCAAAACTACAGGGAGATAACACGAGCGTGCACACATACACACAGATATGTATAAATTGATACACACATCTACTAATATACAAGACTACAATCTAATTATAGTATGCCCCTGAAAACAGTACAATCAAGAAAAAAAGGAATTAATGAAATTGCTAGCCTCGCCTAACCATAAATTTTCCAGAACCCGAACTATAACCAAACACAAGGTAGGGTAGCTTAATAAATAAAACAAATTGTTTGTATGTTACAGAAAGGTCTGGAGACATCATTGTTTACATGTATGTTTACTAAAGTACCCTGATGTTTGTCTCACCTGACGTCAGTAGGTAGGGGAGTGGGTCGCTGTCTCCACTTGTCGACCGCCGGGTGGCTGTGCAGTCGTCCCAGAAACAGAGGTCGGGTGACCAGGATGAAGTTGGCTACAGTACCTGTAGCTGCCCCATACAGCCCCGTCCTCTCGCCGTACACTGAAAGCAGGTGTGATCCAGGGTGGAGGGAGGCAGACAGATAAGAGGGACCAGATAACATTTACACATGCGACAAAGGCAAGGCACCAATAAAAAAGGGAAATTTATTGCTGAGCTCGGTATCTCCTCACATTTATAAATACTGGAGCACGTTGAGATGTATGTTTGTGGGGTCACCTACTCTGAAGTGGGGAAGTGAGCTATAAAATGTTTTCTCTGCTTCTTGGATTTTTCTTTTTTTAAAGCAGTTCATATTTTTTTTCAGTTTTTGTTGGATATTTTAATTATACAATACGCAGAAAACATAAAGTACTACCACAGAAAACAACATAGACACAGATCAAATCATCATCATCATCATCATCATCATCATCACAACGCTGAAAACTGTCTAGACTTACCCTCGACAGTGTAGCGACCTGTGGCGAGGGTCACTTTGACCTGAAACCAGTCTCCATTGTCCAGATTATTACCCACGCGACTGATGACGTCAGACCCTCGGGACACAAGATGGAGACGAAGCTGGCCTCCGTCCAGTACCAGGGCCAGCATGTCCGTGGTCACCTGTAGCGAGAACAACAGCAACCTTGTTGAACAACAGTGACAACAATGCCAAAACCATGAGGTTGATTAAATTATCTCCCTTTTGTGGATTTAAAAGGAAAAGCTAATCAAATGGTAAGTTGGAACATCGGTATATTTATATCATGGACATGTATATCCTGACATTCATGGATCGTCGGTATCTATCATTCAGAACTTGTGTGAAATTCTCTCCCTTTACGCAAGATGCGGAATTATGTCTCTTCATCAAGATGCTAGCCTCCTACTTCCCAAGCGACACTACATCCCCTTTAAACAGACACACCCCATAACTTCCGGTTGACACACCGTGTACAAGATGATACCATCGGGCTTCGTGGCGCTGATCCAGAAGCTGAGGTTGGTGATCTCCGCGTAGCTTCCGAAATGCATCATGGACTCGGCGGTGAAATGCGCCATGTTTTGAACCTCGCACTGGCGGCCAGTGTAGCCAGTGGCGCAGTCGCAGAACTTGCTGGTCCACGTGTCCACGCACCGTCCGCCATTTTGGCAGTAGGAGTCTGGGCAGGGCTCGTGGGTTTCGCACCCTGGGGTCGGCAGAGCGATTGTCTGCGGCGTTGGTGATGGTGTGGTTGTCAATGTCAGCGGTGCTGGAGTCGTCGCTGTTGTCGTCGACCTTGTCAAGGAGGTGTTTGATGACAACGACGTGTTAGAAGCCGGTGGCATGAGGTTGACAACGTTTCCCGAGACGACCAAGTTCTAAGGAGAAAATAATTAAAAAAACTTCTACTACTCTTACTGTTGTTGATATTAAGAGGAGTAACTGTGGAGGAAAAGTTGTTTGTTAGGAGTTGTTTCCCTTGTAACATTGCCATTCTTTAGGCATTTTATTCCAGATGTTGTGTGTCTGTCAATGGATGGTTTGAAAAGAGCAAATGAATATTTTGTGGTCCTAGTCATCTCTACAGGTAGAGACCTCAGACATTAATGGAGAGAATTGATTGGCTCACTGAGCTGATGATGGCTGCAGCATCAGTATAACATTTCCTATCGCTGAATCAACTCAAAAAGCTCAGATTCGAAACTCATTCACTCACTCGGTCAAAGTGTCTTACCCCTAAGCAGCCAACAAATCCATCCCCAGTGTTCAGCTTACTCCTGATGTAGGGTGTGATGTCAGCGACACCTCCGAAGTACAGCGGTCCACTCAGGTACAGCATGGTGGCGTTGTCCTCTCCTGACAGCCTCAGAGAACAGCTGGCGCCACCAGCGCACGAGTGAGGGTCAAGGGTCAGGTCAATGGTCGTTCTGGTTATAAGGATGTCGACAGTTTGGCTGTAGATGGCGTGATCGGCAGCTGGCAACCGAAGAGCGCCATCTAGCGAGTAGGTCCCATCACTCTGAGTGATCCGAAGGAGGCCAGAGTTGAGCTCGACACTCAGGTGTTGAGGTCTTGAATCGGAAGAGGTCTGGAACCAACCTTTGTTTAGTTAGTGTATGAGAGAGAGAAAGAGAGAGGAGTTGTCTACCCCTTACAACCTGAAAGAATCTAATTTTTCCCGCCATCCTCATCATACCTATCCCACCCCCAAGTGTCCTTACCCCTGTCGCAAACAGCAGCACCCCGTTAGGAAAAGTCGTTGTGTATGTAAATCGAATCTGCAACTCAGTCGCGGCTGACTCCTCCACACTCCTTCGCCTTCTGCTCGAAGTTCCACTCAACCCTCCTCCACCTAGGTACACCAACGACGGCAGCACCAGGACATTCGAGCCGTTAAAGTTTGCCGTCCGAACCTCTTCACAGTTGGTACCAGTTATTCCAGGTGGACAGCTGCACAGGTAGCTCCCCCTCTCGGGCTCCGAGCACTGGCCGCCATATTGACATGGCGCCAGCCTGCACTCCTTGACATCGGTGTCGCACAGAGTTCCTGCGACAATACACACAAATCGCCATTAAATGTGGGCGTGGACAGAAAATAAACAAGAATATTGCTGATATAATGTTTCGATAACAATATTAATTTACATAATAAATGCGATATAACAGTAATCAACAAAGAATATAAACATTTTATTAGTCAATAAAAGAGCCAAAGATAAACAAGCTTAAAACGTTTTGCTATAAGGACAAGGACGGCTAGATTGTATGACCAAACAAGTAACTGGCTTCTTCTTTAATATTCTCTAGATATCCCCTGAACTCCCCATTTTTTGAGGCTGCACAATAAACTAGAATGGACTTTAGTCTCAACAATTGCGTTTCTCCTTATCATGTACACACGAGCCAACGATGGAAGGTTAAGCATTGTATTTTTTTCCATGAGGACGGAATTGCAATCAGCAATATAAAGACTTTCTGCAACGAAAAAGGCAAACACTTTACCTGTAACACCTTGCGGACAAATGCAGACGAAAGCGTTGAGCAAGTCGACACACGTGCTGCCAGACGCACACGGTTGTGACAAGCAGTCGTCGATGTCCTCGTGACAAGTAGTACCTTGAAAACATTACAACATTGTCCTCAGATTATTACAAAATTATATATAAGAAACATTCTAGCATTACTATTAAGACATAATCAGCATTAAAATATTTTTCTATGTAATTACAAAATTGCTTTCAGAACATTACTGCATAAATACAAGATAATTACAGTATCATTTAACAAATACATTATCAAACTTTATAACTATAAATTTTAAACACGATTGTACTATCTTTATAATATCACAGTATTGATTTGAAGCATGAGGTGATGTTGACATAAAAATGCATAATGAATGAGTCATATCTTAGTCATATTGTAATTCATGTATTCCAAAAAATATTGAATGATTTCTCTGGTCACCTCTGATTAAAAAAAAAACTTCGCGTAGAGATAATTACAGAGCAAAAAGTAGTCTTGAATCATCGATAGGCTAAAAGGTTCAAAAAAAAATATTTAAGAAGTTTGTACCTGAAAATCCAGGTGAGCATATGCAGGTGAAGCCGTTGACAAGGTCCACACATGTCGCGTTGTTGAGACACGGTTGGTAGGAACACTCGTTTATCTCTCGTTCACAATGCGTGCCTACACAGTAAGAGATCTGCGCTGAGTGAACAACCCTCACTCCATCCCATTCACTCAATCGACCGATTTCTCTTTCTCTCCTCGCGGTCTGTCTGTGATGTCTCGCCATCGATTGGTCCCCCCAGACCTTGCTTACTCTTCCCTCCCACTCATTAGACAGCGCGACCGGCACCTTGGCTGCATTAGGATGCTTACCTGCAAATCCAGGTGGACAGACGCAGCGAAATCCATTGATCTCATCCGCACAGGTAGCTCCGTTCTGACAGATGACAGTGTCACATTCATCGATGTTCGTCTCGCAAAGGAGTCCCGTCCATCCGGCCTGGCACGCGCAGGTGAATCCACCCCACGTGTCTTGGCAGGTCGCGTTATTCCGACACCAATCTGTTGTCTGGCATTCATCTATGTTGGTTTCACAATGGTCTCCTAGGCAACGGTAAAATTTAGGTTACTCTTAACTACTTGCGTGCTCACAAACCACGAAATATGTATTTTAAAGAAGTTGACCCCCGAGATATGAGTATTCGAGTTACGAAAATTATATTCACTACGCGGTTCCGTTGATATTATTACTCAATCAACGTGGTGCAGTATTTTAAGGGATCACAGAAATATTAGCTCTGATAAAAAGATTTTAAAGAGACTGTTCTGTTCTTTTCATGCCCGCACAACATCAAACTTTGACAGCAATGACAATACTGAGTTTTGCAGAAATTAAATGATGTCAATCGATTTCAATTAACAATCAAGCAATTGTAGACAATTGCACAGGTCTTTCCAATAAGATTGTCAGTCATGCCAATAAACTGCAAAGTCAAGTTCACTTGCAGGGTCAAGGTCGTACCTGTGAACCCTGCTGTACAGGTGCAGGTCACTGAACTGCTGTTCACCTGCAAACCGCACGTGGCTCCATTCTGACAAGGCTGAGATTCGCATCCTTCTAGTTTGACCTCGCATCTGCTTCCGGTAAACCCTGCGATAAAAATAGCGACAGAAAATTATATCATCCAATGAACACTCTCCACGTACTTTTTTTTTTACCTATCACAGCATAGCCACATACACACATACACACATCACCGCATACGTCCTGCAGTATCTAAATATAGAAATAATCATGTAGACAAAATCTGTCTGGTCTCGTTATTCACCACATCTGTAGTGTAGCTATATATATATATGTGTGTCACACAATGGGCTATTATTATTGAGAAATGCATTGTGTAGTATGATTATTCACGCACGTGTGTGTGTTTATGCGCATGCGGGAGAGAGAGCTGGTGCACGAGCACTCACCCGCTGGACACACGCACTTGGGCAAAGCTCCTGCCTGCTCCAGACAGGTCCCGTTGTTCAAACAGTACACCGTCTCGCCGCCTCCCGCGCTGAGGATGGTTGCCATGGCAGCGCCTTGCCCCTGGCACTCCAGGACGTCGAGCTGGCAGCGCTGGCCTGTCCACAGCACGGAGCACACGCACCGGTATGACCCCGCCGTGTTGACGCACTGGCCGCCGTTGTCGCACGGCGAGGCTGCTGCTGCTGATGGTGCTGCTGCCACAGCACCTTCCGTGCATTCGTTGATGTCTGATTCGCAGGTCGCACCTCTCCATCCTGGCGCGCACAGGCACGTGAACCCTGTAACAGTAAATACGTCATGTAAGGGGAGGCTATGCTATCACCCTCCACAAATGATTTTCCTTGGATGACTCGTCGAAACATATAAAGTTGCTTCATTTTGTTTCTGAAATCATTGGTTTGATTATTATAATTTTTATTTAAATGCAAGTTTTATTTCCTTTGTTTGTTTGTTTAGGATATATTGCGTTCTTTCGTTACATCTAAGGTTTTAATACATAATATTCAATATTGATATGAGAGCGTTAAGAATCGTTAAGAAGATCGGTAACGACGCTATCTTCTTGCAATCTTCACCTTCGCCCCCAGCAGTCAGGCTGCACGTGCCCGCGTGTTGACAAGGTGCAGCTGTGCACGCGTCCACCCGGGTCTCGCACTGGCGGCCAGCGAAGCGTGACGTACACAAGCAGCTGTAGCCGCCCACGCCGTCAGTCCGCTCCTGGCACGTGCCCCCGTTGTGACACGGGCTGGACCGGCAGTCGTACACGTCCCCCTGACAGAGCTCGCCGATGTAGCCGGGTGCACACCAGCAGCTGGGGAGGACAACAACAAAGCAGGGTGTGTCCAGGTTGAACATAAATAACAGCAGGTATGTGAGTCGGTGGATGTAGACTATTTCTGCTGTGACAGGTGTTTTAGTATGTTTGTGTGCTTAATTGCGTGTGCGTGAGGAGGGTAAGGGGTGGGGTAGTTATTCCGGAATGCCGAAGCAGTAATTTCCATCCCTGGGTACACGTAAGGCCAATGTGTTAAAGGTGTGTTACACCCCACATCACTAGCCACTAGAAATGCCTACCTGAACCTTCTCAGAAGGAAATGTATCGGATGGGACCCCTTGATAATAAACTTGATCAAGCCTGGTAATAATGGCGGAGATCATGTTTTATCAAACTATTTAAAAAAAATTTGTGAGGCTTTAAATAAATAAACTGTGTCATTGTGGCTGCACATAAATGTTTAGTAAATACTCAATTTTTATTTCATAACCTGAGACTAACAGATGTCATGAAACTAAGAATCTCAGTTCTTCCTTCGAATTTTATTGTCGACGATGACTGAGGCCAATCACGCCTTCAGATTGTCTGTGTCATTTTGTTCCTAATGAAAAGAAATCAATATTTTTAATATTTGCACGACGGACAATATTTGGTCAGAGTGAATCACGTGACAGTTGGCTGCTAGGTTTGTTTTCCGATTTGTCATGCTTCTTTTAGTTCAACAACGAATGAACAATCATTTCGGGAGTTCCCACTGCTTTATCGGCTAATTAAACATCATCTCATTGTCTCATGAGTAAGAAAACTGTTCACACATCGGCTTACTTAACTTATTGGTTTCTTAACCAGATTTTACCCATCTCCCTGAATAGAACTCGCCGACTTTCATCTCCTCCCTCTGTATCAACACACGTAATGTATCCTACATACATCATACATATAAAGTATTGTGCCAAGTGTCAGCTGTCCCGAGGAGCAGGTACCTGAAGCCTTTGGGGGACAGGCTGTCGTGGTAGCAGCTCCCTCCTTGCAGACAGGGGTTAGGGAAGCAGGGGTCAGTGCGGAGGCCGCAGTTGTCCCCGCTGTAGGGGTAGGGGCAGTGGCAGCGGAAGGTGTCGCCCTCGTCCGTGCAGGTGCCGCCGTTCAGACAGGGGCTGCTGCTGCAGGCGCTGATGTGGGTCTCGCAGTTTGCTCCTGTCATTCCGGGTGGGCATTGGCATCTGTACATCAACATCACGACACTACACAATACGGTGGATGAAGGGGATAATGCTTATAACTATGACGAAGAGAAAGAATGACAAGAACAGAAGAAATATGTATAAATAATAGCATCTTTTGACAGATAAGAATCTTTTCTCCTACAAAAAAAAATCATTCATTAAAGACAATTTTTACACAAAGAAAAATAGATAAACAATTTTAAAAGCAAACAAGAAACAAATAAGGTCTGAAAAACAAACAAAGGCACAAAAACAGAATAATAAAGAAACAAAAGTGGAAACTTCTTTAAAACCAAGATATAAAATAAACATAGATACCGAAAAATGAAAAGATAAACAAAGCAAAACCAAATAAATAAATGAACAGGCAACAAAAAAAAACAACAACAAAAATAAAACAGCCAGAATGAAATTGAAAAAGTGAGAAAGCAAGCAAAACAAAGAATGAAAGAAAATAAAAATGCGAACAAACAGGCAAAAAATATAATAATAAAGCAAACAAAGAAATAAGCAAAAAAAATGAAAAAGGAAAGAATTAAGAACCAAAAAGACAACAAAAAACAAAAAGGCAAACAAACAAACAAGCCAGTAAAATCAACAGACCAACAAAAGAAATGAAATGGCAAAAGAAAGGAAGAAAAGAAAGAAAGAAAGAAAGAAAGAAAGAAAGAAAGAAAGAGAATGAGTACGCTACAAACGAAAAGAAGCAAAAAACGAACGAATAAAAGGAGGGAGAAAAAGATTCTATCATGTCTGAAAATGTAGATCGAAGGAAATACTCTCGCTGTTCACTACCAAGCCCGACTCACAGGAATCCACCAATCAAATCAACGCAGTGTCTGGGAGGCTGGCAGACGGATGCCACACAGTCATCGATGTCTGTCTGGCAGTAAGCATCGGTAAATCCAGGTGGGCAGGTGCAGGTGAACAAGCCTGGCTGAGGCTCCACACACGTGCCCCCGTTCTGACAGGGCTGACTGCCGCACTCGGGTATGTCTGTCTCACAGTTCACACCCGTGTAACCTAGACACGACCAAGCAAATCACAATTTTCCCAAGAATTCGTTTTGAGAATGAGTATTTTCAAAGATCCATGCGCTTCGAGAATACTTTTGTAACTTTAATTTATTTTAATCTTATCAGCAGTTAAGCAATAAAAGGTGCAAAAGTTCTGAAGCACATGGGAGGGTAGTGATTTCAGAAAAAAATACTTTTAATAATGTACAATGTGAGGGGATGAGAGGAGAGAATGAAGAGTGCGCGTGGCTGTGTGCGTGCACGCGTGCATATCAGTGAATAAATAAGCCGGAGGCACGTGTGGCCCGAGGGGGGAAGGGAGTTTGGACATGGAAAATGAATTACCTGGTCGACAGGAGCAAGAGTACTTGTTGATGGCGTCCGTACACGAGCCGCCATTACGACAGGGACTAGACGAACATTCGTCAATGTTAAACTCGCATCGGTTGCCGTGGAAACCGGGCTGGCAGTAGCAGATATAGCCGCCTGAAGTGAACCAAGACAGATGCGTTAGCTGAGGGGTTTTTTTTTAAGTTTTCAACAAGAGCACAACGATTAACAAAGGCTTGCGACAGTTACTGCGAGTGAGTGTGTATGTGAGAGAGAGAGAATGAGAGAGAGCGTTGTCTGCTAGCGAAAGTGGAAAAAGAAAAAAAATGTCCAAAGGAAAGTTAGGAAAACGGAGAACAAAGGGAGATAAAGCATGGCAGTGGCTGAGACGCAATATAAAACGGAAACGAGGAAAGTGTTATTAAAGGAGGTATAAAGCTAACATGGGAGAGAACGGGTGAGGTGGGGTGGGGATAGAGTGGGGGACTAAAAGACAGGGTGGGTGATAAATGAAGTGAATTAATGAGAGAACTGAATAGCTACTCTAAGACTGTGAGATAAGGACAACGAAACATACCCGATGGCCAGCCATTAAGACTGACCGTGGATGTGGGATAAGACGGACGATATGTGGAGAGATGGAAAGGTGAATGACAGAAGGCGGAAAAGATGGGAAGAGGAATGACAGAAGGCTGAAAGGGTACTCGTTCAGACACCGGTAAGTAATAAAACAGTCAAACCAGATAGAGATTATTAGAGAGGATCACACTAGTAACTGCCACAAACTTTAGTAAATCACTGTGTTGTTGAAAAAGAGGGTGAGAGAAATAAAGATCAAGCTAATGTTTGCCAAAACTGGACGAAAAGAGAAATGGAGTAGTAAAGAACAGGATTCAAAAATGGAGGAAGAAATAAACAGCTATAGATAGCATAGACATGAAGAGAAACAAGAGGAATAGAGACAGAGATATAAGAAAAAAAAACAAGATGACAGAAAAAGAAGATAGGAGAAACAGGAGAAAACGGTAAAGTAGCATAGAGATAACAGAAAGGGTGACAGGATAAAAAAAAATTAGGACAGGACAAGAAAAGACAGAGAGACAGAAGAAGGGATAAAGACACGAGAAAGCAGCAGAGACAAGAGAAGAACGGAAATAGAGAGATATGATAAAAATATATTGAGACAGGAAAAGAATGAATATAGAGACAGGAAAAAAAGGAACATAGAGAGAGGTAAAAGGTGGACTTAGAGGCAAAAGGAAATTTAGGAGGAGAAGAGACAGACAAGGAAACTAAAAAAAAGATGACACTCGACAGTGAGACAGATACAGGCGACAGACGAACATGGAAGCGCTCCTCCCCTAGCCCCCTGACGACTTCCTCTTTTTTTTTCATTCTTTCTTTAGCAAACACACAATCGACAGCTTTTTCTCTCCTTGTCTTCTGCTTAATTATCTTTTCACTGTCATTTTCATTCTCGTCTGCATCTTCCTCCTTCCTCTGCTTCCGCCTTTTTCTTTTCGCCCAAGCCACCACCCCATCATTTTTCTTTTAAACGTCTGCGCCGATCACAAGATGCTAGATACAAGGCCCGTCCACCCCGGGTAACTGTATCCTCATCATGTATAATCATACCTGCCGGCTTCTCCACGCATATCCCATGATCCCCACACGGACCTTCCAGCGAGCAGCGCCTGACTACGGCCTCGCACTGCGGTCCCATGAAGTCGTCTGCGCATTCACACCGGAAGTTGTTGATGAGGTCGACGCAGGTGCCGTTGAAGAAACACGGTTGGCTGTCGCATTCGTCGATCTCTGTCTCGCAGTGTTCGCCGGTGTAGCCTGCGAGAAGTCCAAGTCTTAAACACCAAAATCGTGACAATTGTCATCGTCCACATTGTTGTTTAGTAAATTATGCGATTTTCCTAAACAAAACAAAAAAACCTCCCAAATGAGTTTGGTTCCTTTAGTCACGTGGTCTGTGCATTCAGCTTTGGAACGGAAGATCTGTGTTTCGAAGCTCATTCGGGCCTGTAAACCGGAAACTTTTCTCCTTCGACCGATGGTTATTTGGTTTAAAAGGGGAAAATTAAAGATGGTGGGAAAAGCGTGTCGGTCGGAGCCGGCGACTGGTCCCTCCCTGGCTTGTCCCTCCACATCATACAGACTTTGTACCAAAATTTGTACACAACACCTTTTATTATTGCTGTTGTTGTTTTGGGGGTTTTTTTGTTTGTTTGTTTTGTTGTTGTTGTTTTTTGGTGGTTTTTTTTATTTGTTTGTGGGGGTTTTTTGGTGTTTTTTTTTTTTTTTGTTTGCTTGTTTTGTTTTGGTTTTTTTTTTTTTTTTTTTGTTCTTTTTCTTTTTTTGATTTGACTAATTTCCGTAAATATATATAAACATACATTAAAGATGACAAACACGATTTGTTCTATTCAATCTCTGAAGGATAACTTTTGTCGTCTGTTGCTAAATGGTTTTCTTCAAGTTTAGTGACGATACACTGTGGATGATGTTGTTCTGCGGATTCAACATTTTTACATGCGCGAGCGCGCGCGCCTTGCTCACCATTTTTCAAAAATACAGTAAAGAAAAAAAAAACATTGACAGACATTAAATTTCATTTTTTTTAAACGTCCTACCTGGAGAGCAGGTGCATGCGAATCCTCCGAGTGTATTCACACACTGTCCCCCGTT
>SRHC01003365.1:0-16716 GCA_004794325.1 Pomacea maculata | reverse complement strand
AGGTCTGAATTCTTCAATGTGGACTTGAACAAGACCTGCTCGCAGATCTTTCCAGCCCTCAGCCTCGGACACCTTTTTTCTTCTTGTGATTGCTGACTCCAGTTGCAACTGGTCTCGTAAGAATTGAATAGAACTAACTTTCAAATACATGCTGCTATCTCGAAGAGAGGGTATATCCAGCTGAATACCACTTTCTTGACCGTGGCATGCTTGATTAAGTGCACACGTCTTCACAAATGTAAAAAAAACAAAAGAGAGAAAAAGCACCGAGACTAATGGAGGAGCTCACAACAGGGAGACACGAATTAGTGGGGTTCTCGTTTTCATTAGCTTTGACATTAATTCTTCTTGGTGATATAATAAATGTTTTATGTATTTGTATCATTTTATTTCTTGATTTTACTTTTCGAAATAACCAGTTTTTGATTTTTTTTTGTTTGTTTTGTTTTAAGGAGAGAACATCGAAATGACTCCTCCCTTCAATAAAATGACTAGTTAAAAAAAAAATACTTGCTAATTTTGTATCAGAAAAAAATCACCCCTTAAAAGACTAAGGATAAAAATATAGTGTTATAGTGCAAACAATATATTTCCCCCCTTTTCCTTCTGCTTTTGTGACCCGCCTCTATACTTTCACCCGCTCCACGCCTGCTCAACTGAACGATCGATCCAGTGGTTTCGAGGTGTTTCCAAACAATCGCAGCTATTTTATTCTCGAATGCAACGTTCTATTACGTACAACGGCTTTAAAAAAAATAAATTGCTGCTGACGATATAATTGTAAGATAATGTTCGTGACGTCATCGTCTCCCGGTACCCATTGTCCGTCAACCACGAAATGTGTTGCATAAATTTGATTACAGGATTTTTTAGGGTACATCAACGATGAAACTCATATTTTAAGATGTTTGGATAATAAGAACAACAACAGCAGCAACAACAACGTAGATAGCTATCGAGGATGTTCGTAAACTGTTTCGTAACTATGTCAATAATAATAATAGCCCCCCCCACCACCACCACCACCACCACTCAAAAGCTAATAAGAGACAAAAATCGAGAATCCTACAGGTCTAGCTGTTATTTGGAAAATAATTACTTACAATCTGCTTTCATTCTATTTAAGAAATACATAAGAACAGGAAAAATATTTATAATTATAAATAAAAATATAATTAAATAAAAAGTTCAATACAAAATACATTCCATACAAAACTAAAAGATATTTAAAGCATCACTGAAAGTGGAAAAATTGATACAAATAAATATTATAATTTTCATATTGATTTTAGTAATTTTGCTGCTATTATTATTTATATACTTCTTCATTAAAATTTAGTTTGTTGACAAATATCTTCCATGAACCAGCTCTTCGGAGCACGTGGCATCTGTTTACAGTTCTGGCCGCCTTGCCGTAATATAGCTCAGTTGCTGGCACGGCGTAAACTCCCATTTCCCCCACCCCCCACCCCCCACATCTCTTCGCAGCAGGAGTGTGTGTGTGTGTGGGGGGGGCGGGTGCGGTCGGTGGACTCGATCACAAGCAATCGCGTCCATTCCAGTATATCCAAAGAGTAATCCAAACATGTTCAATAACGATAACGTTTTGTCCTTTACTCAAATAATAATTGATTTTCGACGGAATTTTATTTATCAAATTAAAAACAAAAGCAATATGGCTTAACAATTAAACCATGACAAAGGCTTTTTAATTAGATTTAGTTTAGTTACTTGAACTGTTAACTGCTTGCTAATAATAATATTAACATTTCATTGTTTACAATGTTGTACCTCGCCCCTCCCACTCATTCGAGGGATTGGTCGATCCCACTATATATCTACCAATTCGACCACGTAAAATATTTTTTTATATTGTTCACACAATAACTGAGAACAGCGATACACAAAGGACTATTAAAAAAAATAAAATAGCAGCAGCAACCTTTGTTGCATGTAGAATAGCTTCTTCTATTTACTAAGAATCAAAACTACTGCAAAAGTCATTTATATTTGTGTCAAATAGACTAAAGGACTTGGTCGAGTTGTCCTATGATCGAATCGACCTCATTCAAGCAAGCCGAGCTGATCGTAAAAAAACAAACAAACAAACAAAAAAACCCCATTGTATATAGAAGCCCTCACACTTCAAATACAGAAGACAATAACATATAATATATAAGAAGCATATGTTATTGGTATCATGATTATTGCGTAGGCCTTGCACTGGTTATAGCATCGAGCAGTCTTTCGCTTTACTTGGCCTTAACCCGACATTTGCATGTCACGTGAGAGCAAGGTGGTCTTAAAATAGGTCAGCGCTACTTGAGGTTGAGTGGGCCGCGTTCCTTCACTGCGTCGGGCGGGACCAGGCCATGTGAGAAACCCCTGAAAACCACGAGATCGTTAAGTTGAGCTTGCGTGGAGCGGGTGTCTCACTACACCATTATATTCTGTCGTCTGTCGTATTCTCTACCATATTATTAGACAGTCCACTCATCTGGTCGGTTCTCGACCAGTCAGCCCCTGGACGGTAGCTAGCGTCTATTACTCAGTTAAGTCCTGGACATTGCCTCCCCTCCCCCACGATGAAAGAGTCACGTGACAAGCACGCTTTAAACAAACATTTTCTACAGCAACTTTCCTCTAGAAGTCATTCTGCACGATAAGCAAGAGGTTTAGAAACAGATGCACAAGATTATTACAAAACAGAGGAATGTCTAAAGCAACAAAAATGCTTGACCATAACACATAACCGACACCGAGGTATTCCACAATATTACACATGAAGTGGTTCGAATTACGCTACTGTCGCTACAACGGTCGATGGAGTTGTCACGACAATCATGAACTACAGGTGATAACTAAACTATAATAATTAGTGACGATGATACAAAACGAGTAGAAATGAGTAGAAATGTTCTGTCTGTTTAATAGATTAAAAGTCTTGCAATAAAAAATTTTTAAAACAACCATTTCAACTTCTTTCTGTCAACTGCTACCTGTTGGATCATAGAGAGACTTGTATGAGATTATTGTCATTAAGCGTACCTGAGAACTTAAGCAATTGATTATCTATATGTATCAAGTGACAGCATACATACAAAATGAATTATTCATTACTAATAATATTTTAAACAGAAACGTTAAAAAAATTGCATTTTTTTAACCAAGAAAACTATACACAACTATATTTTGTAGATAATAGGTCCTGTAAAATCTGCTGGTGTATGTACACATACACATCAAAATAACTATAGAGAAGATTTAAAAGAGAGGATGTATAAATAGGCTGCAAGGCTGTTTGAAGTTAGTCCCTGTTTACTACTACTAACTACCCAACAACAAAAATATTATTAGTAGCCACATGTTCTTCAATATTCTAGTCACTACTAAATATTTAAAATACCACAGCCATATACATGAAGTAAATGTGAAATGTACATAATCCTAGAGAACGCTGTAGTCTTTTGAAAGATGTTATTGGTAAAAGATTATTTTACAAATAAAACAGAGAAAAGAGAGGTGCGTGCAACTACACACACACACATATAAATATAATTATTTATATATATCTGAGAGATGGAGAAAGAGGGGTATATTTTAATTATCGTGGCTGTAGCTACTCTATTTTCTTAGGTAGCTGCAGCTTGTGATGATAATAATGTTATTGTGTTATACACCATTATTTGGTCATTGTAATAATGCTTTATCTCAAATGATACCAACAGTAAAATACATCACAGGATTTTGTATGCTTCACAAAATTGTATGTAGATATATTGTTGTATATTATATAGATATATGATGTAGATACATTTCACAAAAATTGCAATAAAAATGGCTGGCATATACGGAAATATATATGATCAAAGCGAGAGGCACTTGATGAGTAAATATAGTTTAAATATGAGTAAATATAACATTACTGAAATAATTGCCCTCTGGGATAAATAGTCTTATCATAATATGCACACAGCAAGCAAAGAAAAAAACACATTATACAAACACAAATTGTGAGCTTATCATTTCATTAATTAATCTTGATAAGATAAACTTGTTTTGAGGTTTGGGGGGATGCGGATATTGTATACGAACATTAGTAAATAGTATAAACAATTTTTTTCCACAAATAAGTATACCAATCCAAATAATGCCACAGGGCCTTATTACATGTTCTGATTTGACTGATCTCTTTGCAGTCTTACAACACATTCAGACAATTCTCTGTCTTGAGCTAGCATTTCTACTGACATTTGTTTCATTGGTCATACAAGGGTGAAATCGCCATAAGACCTAACAACAGTATAACCTTCTGGTCGGATTCATACATTACAAGTGTCCGAACAAGTGAAAAAGACCTGCAACTTCTCAGCAAGGTTCTATTGAAGATAAAATATATCGACAGAAATTGTTTCCCACAATCACAGATTGCTGCGATTCAAAACCAGCTTGTGAAGAGAGAGAGAATAGCATATAAGTAAGTATGATACCAGACTGAACAATATCAAAGGCGCAGTAATATCAGAAACCAGGTGGAATTGGTGTTTTACGCCGAGCCATCATCTAAGGCTACATCAAGGCATCCAGCCCTGTAAACAGTTGCCAAGACCAGGGGAAGATACCGACAGTTTAGTGTTCACTGTTGCAAAGTCAATAAATTGTGATCTTTAATTACTTTATTGACAGATAATTATTTATTGTAAAGTGAAGTGAGTCTGGCTTTGGCAGGGGTGCCGTGCTATAAAAGATCACCGGTTATTATTCATCCCGTCGGCAGGAAAACTGACAAGGGAAACGCAAGGTTCACGACTGTGAGATCCACATTTAATGCATTTAAAATGTGGGTGATGTCAGAAGGAGGAGCCTACATGTGGTCGTTGGCGTCAGCTGTAAACAGATCGCTAGTGTTGCTGATGGTCTTGTGAAAGTGGTGCTCGCACGTGTGCACTGTGCACTTGTTTGTGCATGGCGAATACTTATACGTATAAACATACCGGGCGCTAAGGTAAAAATTATGTCCCCTTACTACTCTGTTTTTGCTTTTTATCGCCTTTTTAAATTATAAAAGCTGGCTGCACCCGGACACTACTAGGGCAAAGCAAGAATATGAATATATTTACAAAGTGAGTCTCCGGATGCAGCCAGCTTTGCAATTATAAAAGTTAAAAAAACAAAACAAAACAAAACAAAAAAACAAAAAACAGAGTAGTAAGGGGACACAATTTCTACCTATCCGATCATCTATGTATGCTGTGCATTGTTTCATATAATCTGATGTTTCAGCTTTTTATTTTCAGGTATCATTAACTTCTGGTTTAGATTCCGACATTCTACCCTCTACCACTAAATATCTGTGATATATCTGCCTCTTCTCAGTTCTTATCATTTTTTGACATTTGACATTTTATTTTATGTAGTCACCCCATGAGGGGCATGGAGAAATTTAAACTGTACACAATGAACTGTCCATGTCCAAAGCTTGAATACACTTACACAGATAAAAGATAAACAAAAGTAAAAACAAAACTGTGTTAAGTAAAAAGAAAAACATGGCAATGAGGCTAATAATGGTTAAGATATTAAAAACTTTTGTACCGCATTACCGTGAGTTACTTATACTTTCGCGCTGCTGTTATTTGTTATTCTTCCGATACATTATTTAACAGCCCGGTGATGTGGGAAAATAGTTCCTTTAGGATAACCACATACCATAAACCTGCGCCTTCAGTGGAAACCCTCTGTTCTATAGTTAAGCTAGTTATTGCAAGAACAAATAAAAATATTGTCTAAGATTGTCTGCTCGGTTCTCTATGAGAGTTACGATGAGCTGCAATCTGTGCAGTTTTCTACCAGAATATCACGAAGTCTTGCAACATTTCGGTCATGGACTGTTCTGTCTCCAGCCCCAGCCCAGCACACAGTCCCGTGAGCTTAGCACGTGCCGCCTGGACAGTTGGAGCCCGCACGGCCACGCTGCCCAGGGGCTCCTCCAACACCGACGACTCGTGGACGGCGTCCCATTCGAAGCTGTCGGCCAGCTGCCGGAAGATGACGCTTCCTTTGTCGTGCAGACGCTGCAGATGGCTGGGGGTGACGGTGGTTGAGAGGGCTTGCCTGTGTCGGGACGAGTACAGCAGCATACCCATCAGCTGCCCCCGGTCGTGGCGGGCCTGCTGGCTGCAGTAACCCTGCACCAGGCTGTTGGGGGCCACCGCCTGCACACCGCACGCTGCCATCAGCGCCAGATGTAGCAGGTCGACGTCGTAGAGGGCGCGAATCCACTCCCGGAAATACCGGAGGCCTCCCACATCAACGCGGAGCCCCACTAGGCGAGGGCCGTACGCCGTCATCGTCAGCTGCACGTTAAAGACACCGTTGGACAGGCTCAGCTTACTGCAGATTGAGTCAGCTGCCATCAGCAACTGGCGCTCTTGCTCTGCAGCAGGAAACAAAAAAACTTCCCAAAAATGTGGTCGCTGATGTCACCTGTCACTAGTGAACCGACCGAATTCTGCTGTCGATATCACCATCAGCTATGTGGTAAGCATCTCGGGTATAAGCTTTGATTTCTGCTGCAAATCTCGGTAGTAATCAGGACTAGATGTGGTCGTTTACAAATTTGAGTGAACTTGCAATGCTAGTTATTTATGTACTGGAATGATGGAATGTAAGGAAACAGAGCTTTATATCATTTGCACAGATAATAAAGGTTGGGTGGGGGTTGGGTTGTCTTACTCAAACCAAACGTAACAAACAGAATGTGTGAATACTGACAATTATGTATAATATTTCTAACAAATACAATGAAGAATGCTATCTAGTCAAGTTTATAGCCATGTGTCTAGACACACATTCTTTCATAAAACTGTAGAGTGAATAAACTGATTTTAAAGTTTCATTAATTATTTTGTTGTTGCTGCCTGAATGTGCCGGTTGCTAGAGTTCTGGTTAACAGAGTCAACTGTACCAATGGACGACTGGATAGCCAAGCGAGAACTTTCGTTCTGACAGTAGTCGCGGCCCCTTATCACCTGGACTGTTTGAGACTTTTGGAAGATCATCATACGAATAACTTATCGGAATATTTATACCTTCATTTTCATCGGTAGGACGCCGATAACCAGCCTGCGCTTTGCAGACGACTTCGATCTGAATCCAGGCACAGAGAAGATCTTACCAACAGACTCACCGACAGCGCTATTGTCTTCGGAATGGAGACCACCACTAACAAGAACAAAGTCACGGTTAAAACCAACGGCATCGACAAAGCCCATGATAAACAAACCGGAAAAGAGGGAGTTAGAGACGTAGATGACGTCAGGAGGTAAAAGTTAGCAGTAGAAATAGATAATAACCCGAACAAGAACCTCAACCGCTTTCCCGGTTTCCGGAAGTGTGTTTTGGCAGTCCGAGGTCCTGTCAAAGTGAAGATGTGCCAAGCGAAACACAAACCGGATCAACTTACCCTTGGACAGCACAGACGGCATGGCGGCCGTGGTCTCGGATAATGAAGGCAGCCGCGGCGGACCTCTGTCGGAGACGAAGGCGGCCATGACCTGGCCCTCAAATATCACGAGGTTCACGTCGTGGTCCGTGCCCTCCAGGCTCCTCGTCAGCACGAAGGCGTGCACAGGGTCCAATCCCATGTCAGAGGGGTCTTTGTCGGAGAGTAGCGCGTTCTGGGCCTGCTGCATGAAGGTCCTGGCCTCCTGCAGGGTCTTGACGTGCCGCGCGCCTCCCGTCGGTGGGCCGTGCTCCAGCCGCAGAACGGCCGGCAGCGGAACCTGCCCATAAAGTCACGTGACAAACCATGTAATTATTCTATTTTAAGCCTTACGGGGGCCAGATTTACTCGAGGGATGTGCGCTTCTCATCTCCCTCGATGCCTCATCTTCCCCAACCCTCTGAGCAGCCATGTACCCATTCCTGCCAGCTGGGTCAAGGGGGAAGTTGGCTGCGCTGCTCGGGTATCGAACCAGCGCGCCGTACAGTTCTGACACCTGCTCCCTAACCACTTCGCTATCCACTTTACCTTACTCCTTGACCGTAACCTTATTAGTACCTGCTCCCCCTCAGCCCAGCCCCTTTTTTTCCATCTCGCTTTTACCTGTTTGACGGCGTGCACCAGGTCCTCAGGTGACGTCACTCGCACGGTGGGGCTGGCGTATAGGTAGGTGTTTGGTTGGTGCGGGGGCCAGTACTCCCCCAAGAGGGCCTTCATGACCAGCCCCTTGGTGGTCCCCATGGCGGAAGCGTAGGACGGCGCATGCGTTAAGCCCAGTCCTTCTGCCACCAGGGCGGCGAGTGCGACGCAGTCCTCCCCGCCAGCCAAACATCCGTGAACGCGTTCCACGTCCGCCTTCACGCGGCGAGCGATGACATCAGCATGCTCGCGGTCGCGCGAGTGGTCGCTCAAGTCATATGACAGGAACCTGTGCACGTGCTCGCGGGCGAAGTGATCCATGTTCGAGTCCACCAGAACTATCTGAAGATGGGGAAGTAAAAAAGAAAGCAGTCAAGTAAACAAAACAAAACAAAACAAAAAAATCTATCCGTCATTAAAACATAAGATAGTGAAGGGATGAAGATAGAGGGGGATAGTGTAAAAAGAGCGGTCGGGAGTTGGGGAGGGTAGGAATTAGTGTTTTACGACAAGCTAGGAGGTATTTAGCAGGCCCTGTAAACATGCAGAGAACATGCCGGAAACGAGATCTGACCTCAGACAGATTATCACTCTACTGGTGAGAAACGCTTAAAGTATCATTCACTCGGTTCTTAAGATAAATAAAGTAGGTTATTGCAAAAACAACAAACGCTTAATCGGGGCGCCACCTCACCGCATAAAAGAAGTATAGGGTTCTATTATTCCATTTGTTCGTTTACCTTCACTGCTTTGGGTGGGGTTGGGAGACGATAGGGGATAAGAGGAAAAGAAACAAGTAGTGTTCAGTACGTTTTAATTTCTCACCAACCTTGACTTCAACTATCTTGATGGTTGAAGAAAAGGTTGACGAGTTGAGTTCCGTAAAAGAAAAAATTCCGTCAAACTGGATTTACCACCAACCTTCACCCCGAAGTCTTGAGCATCTTTCCACAGAGTCCTGTTGGCGAAACCTCCGGTCCCCAACACCAGCACCACTTTGTTTTTCATGAGGAAGCGTTGAGACCGCGCGATCATCGTCTGCACCAAGGTCCGGGTGGCTTGACCCCTCACCTCTTTGTCTGAGGATTCGTAGAGAGAACTTGCATACAGGCAGTCATGGGCGTTCACCTCGATAACCAAGGGCGTTATAACTCCGTTCATGCTGGTCAGTATAAAGTCCATTCCTGACACACACAAACTAAAATAATGAATGCTTATTTCCATTAGAATGCAATTTCATAGGTAATAGGCTCTCAAACTGTGTCGCTAAAATAAACCTTTTGATAACATTAATATAGCCTTCCTCGGAACTAAAGTTTTTTTTTTCTGAAATTCTAAAACGTTCTGGTGTATATGTGTGGTCTTGAAAAGGAGTCTTAACTCACCGGTCTTAAGCGGCTATTCAAACCGCTCTTAGAAAAGTAGATGGGCTGTTTAAGATTTATTTTAAAGACCACGTAAACAACTCAGCTCAGATGTGCACTGAGAAGCGGGTAGAAGAGATTTACTTCGAACTTCGATTAAAACATGATCGCTGTAAGCTTCCTACGAAAAGTCTGTTGATTAGAAAGCAAGAACAGGAGCAAAATGTTTTTGAAGAAATATACACACACACACAGGTACACACCCTTTTCGACTTTGGTGAGAAATAATTATCTAGTTGCAATGTTAAACGCACGGAATGTCAGAACTATGCAGTAAACACCCCGGTGTGTCGCACTTTTACCAACAGTCGGAGGGCAGACACGCCATCTTCCTCACCGATCATCTCGGTCTGCGCGGCGACCCCTCCGCGCTCCTCGGCGCTGAGTTTCTCTTCCAGTCTGATCAGCGTCAGCATCAGTCTCTCCGACGACTGCTTGATGCTGTCCCTCAACTCCTGTCGCTGCAGAGGGTCCGTCAGGCCCCAGCGCTGCAGGGTGGTGTCCAGTGACGTGCCGATCGTCTCCGAGCCGCCGAACGGTGAGCCGCCGTCGGCCACACCTGTGAACACCTGGAACCGCAACACCGGCAACATCAAATCACGATCGTGCCTTAAAAAAACAAAAACAGCATCAAAACAGTGAACAGCTTGCTCCTTCATGAAACATAAAAGGAGTGTGAGGGTGGAACTAGCGACCTGCGATCTTCATTGCACGACTGACAATGTTGTAAGTTATTCATTTTGTACTGTTGTCAAGCTACTTTCATTTTTCTCCTCTTATTTAAGTTCATCACCGCCTGCTTTGTGTTTGAGTTATTAAATATTTATGTTAGGCATTTCACAGCGTCCAGGGGAGGATTTATCTTCTTGAAAGAAGTTAAAACATAACAAATCTCAGTTTGTGTAAAGTACTACCTGCCCTGCCCTGCACTTTTGTGAAGACATACCTAGGTGCCAGGTGTGAGAGGGGCAAGAAGTGCTTTGAAGCCCAGTGAGTGGACCTACCTGCGTCATGCGAGCCCCGTTCTGTGGAGTGCGGCACGCGATCGCTCGAATCCTGAAGCTGATGTCCCTGTCTGATAAGGAGGAGCATGGGAAGTGTCTTGAACATTTTATTTTTGAAAGAGTTGCAATGGCGGAATCACAATAAACACAATTAGCCCTGATAGTAGTCGTATTATCACCCAGATTTGGGGGATAAAGTATCTTGTATCGATCTTTACCCAACTGTTGGAGCAAAAAAAAAAAAAAAAAAATGTGCACGCCACCAGTCCATTAAATTAATTTTGCAGCATACTTCTTATCGTACGTAATTATGACAGCACCTTACTGAACGTTTGTAAAAAAGCAGCAGGCTACGAATTACACAGAAACAAATACTGAACACTGGACAAATTATTTGCAAAGAATGCTGAATAAATCGTCAAGCAATCGAAGGAAAAAAGTTTAAGAAAACTTTTCGCATAACCAGTGTGCGTGTGTCTGTGTGCGTTAGTGTGTGTGTGTGTCTGTGTGAACGGGCGTGCGTATGTGTATGTGTGTGTGTGCTCGCGCGTGACATCAAGCACAAGACGATGGCCAGAGACACAGTGGACATCAAGCTGACCGTGCGGGTTGAAAGCGTGCCCCCCGATGTTAGTGGGCGGAGCAGGTTTGAAGACCTTGTGGAAGGAGTCCAGCAGGATGCCATCATTCTGGTCGATGCGGCTCCCGAGCTGCAGGATCCCTTCAACGATAGAATTCACGTCGTGGACGTCGTGGAAAGACACACCTTTACAACAGTTCCAGAGAGGGCCAAACGGTTTCACGACCACCTGCAATGGGGGAAAAAGTCAATTCACTTAAATCGTCTCATGCCGTTCCGTAGACACTGTGAGCCACTTACCCTTCATCGCCTTTTCTGCCACCAGGCTACCAAAGAATTCCCCAATATTTTTAAACCTTTAGTTTTGTGTGTACAATTTTACAGAAAAATTATTCTGAAATCACCTGCTCTCTAGTCTCGGGCCGAGGCACGAACTTACCTTGTCATAGGGCTTCATGGCCTCTTGCGCCAAGAAGTTCTCGACGAGCGGTTGGAGCCACTGTGACGTCATGCCAGTCGCCGGCCGCGTGTGGACAGTAATTTTAGGCATGGCCTCGTACATGTTGTCGTAGACCGCCATGCCGTGCTGCGGCAGCAGGGCCAGCGTCACCGGATGCTGCACGCCGGACGCCGCGCACATCATGCGAGTCAGCAGCTTGTTGTCCGTGCGGCGGTTGAGCTTGAGCGAGCTGGCTACCGGACACTCCAGGTCAAAGGTCACCAGCTTCTCGCCCTCGTAGCGCCGGCCGTCCGTGGTGGAGCCGTTGAGGTGGTTGATGACGTAGGTGACGCGGCGCGGCGGGTCGAAGCTGTCCAAGTAAGTCTGGCCGCCGGCGTCGGCCGTGATGGCCGTGTGCACCAAAAGCGACGACAGGGACGGGTCGTCGGCACTCGGCTTTCGCGACGCCCATGATCCTGTCATCAACAAGAGAAAGCTGCCCGGGCTTTGGCGATTTCCTGAAAAGGAAGAAACAGTACATGAATCTAACAATTCAAAGAATTAAAAATGACTATGGCTTTCGGTAAAAACCTTATACCATAACGATGATTCTGGCAATCTCACCTTACCCTCAGAGCGGCCCGGTGGCGCAACGGTTAGCGCCTGTCACCAATACAGTGAAGGCTGGCTGCCCAGAGTTCATTTCTCGTCTCGGGCACGCTGTTCTTTTTCTGCAAGTGGCATCTGTTTACAGGGCTGGCTGCCTTGCCGTAATATAGCCTTAGTTGCTGGCACGGCGTAAAACACCAATTCCCCCCCCCCCTCACCTTACCCTTTAAACTAGGTAGCCATGGTTTCAGATTCTTCAACCCTAGCTTTCACCACTGCAGCACCCTCGTTCAGCTCCAGTGGCTTCAGTCGATCACGTGATTTCTGTATACCTACTGTCGGCACACGTGTCATTATGAACAGGAGAGTTGGACGTGTATAGGTGGACTGCTGTCTGTCTGCCAAGACCAACGCTTAACCTCGTGCAAAGTTCTCCGCTGTTAGTCTCGGCGAGCCTAAACAAAGAATGTGATTTGGTGACTAAACCGGAAGCTTTGTAGTCTCATGCCTCGTTTTAGTAGTTAACTGGAAAAATTGTCTGCCAGCAGTCTAGTAACACAAGTTCGTGATTAAAGGCAGTTCATCGAAGGCACATAACTCCAAGCCTCAGTCCGCTCTGTCCAGTCTGCTCAGTTCCGCTCCCTTCTGTTCAACATCCTCGTACCCAGTATCTCCGCTCAAAGCTCCTAATCCTTAACTTGTCTGCAACACGTAGATTGTCCTTAATGACGAGCGGCGAAGATACCCGAAAGATTACCCAGCATGCTCCACAATGGCATAAATAAATGGTCTCGTTGCCTGTCAGAATAACTCCTTTAGGCGGTAGCATGCTGATGAAGGAATTCACGCTCTCCTTTCAATGTACTCAAACATCTTCTGCGTACGCAGTCTTCGACAGGAGCAGACGACTTTGTTTTATCCGAGGTAAAAAATATTTTAAAAAACCCTGACATAAATAAACACATTCCTTGGACAAAATCGATCACGTGGCCTATGCACGATAACATCATCACACTCATTTTACAATCCCACCCAGCATTCCTACTGCGTTGTAGGTCGAGCACCACTCGCTCCTCGATATACTAAATTTGAGGCAATAATAATAATAATAACAATCGCAATGATAATACAGCTCATACAATCAACGCATGCCGGGTAAGAGTCACCAAACTTTAGCCGAAGACCGTTATCATGCAAAGTTCGTTTGCTGAGATTCGTTTCCTTGTTGTGATGTGAACCTTTTCCCACGTGATCACTTGCCACGCCCCCTCCCAGACCAGGACAGGAAGCTGAGGGATGTTTATCTGAAGAACACCCGACAAAGCAGCGGGTGTGGTTCGATCTGCAGGTTCTTCTAACGAACAGTGCAGGTGTCTTCTTTCTGATGACAGCTTCGTGGATAAAATTCCGAAAGAATGATCGCAAGGGAGTTGAGACTGAGTGTTTGTTCATTGTTCATTCAGCCATTGTGACTAAATAAATCTCACTGGTGTTTACACAGAGCCAGCCGAGCTGAACGTGCTTTACAGCCACACACACACACAGGGTGGAATGCCAGTCGCCACGAGGAATGTCAGCATCAGTGAAAGGAAAGGGAAAGATGGAGGAAGAAGCGATGTGGGTAGGAGTGGAGGTAGGTAGAAGAAAAATTACTTGTGGATATAAATAACTAAATGATAGTCCCATCACTTCTTCTTACTTGACGAAAATGATAGAGATGAAGATGAAGTCAACGAAGTCGACAGTAAAGATGACAGCGATGACAATAAAAAAGACGACAACAAACGAGCGATAAATAATACCAAAATAAGTGATTTACCCTCAAAGAACGGCGCCTGGCTCTCTTGCAACTCCGCGAGGTAGACAATCGTGATTTCGTTCCCTGCCGGACATCTTGGGTCGTCCCTCCTGTCCACCGTGGGCGGACGACCGGTTTCTCTCAGAATTCTCTGCAGGAGGAAGAACTCTAGCTGCACCGGGCACAAGGACAGTCCCCGGCACACCTTCTGGTCGCCGTTGCCCTCGATGGTGAGGTCGACCTGCAGCAGCGCGCGGTGGAAGCAGTCGTAGTTGACACCATTCTGGGACAGGATGGTGTTGTGGTCGGCGTCACGGCCCAGGTGACAGTAGATGCAGTAGCAGCGGGCGTCCTGGACCTTCTCACACGTGCTGTGGTCGCACAGCGACTTCCACTTCCCTTCGAAAAACCCGCGTTGTGGGTAGCGGTCACAGTCCATCTTTTCCGCTGGGAGACTTTTCTCCGATACCTGAACAAACAAAAAAATTAAATAAATAAAAAATAATAATGTTCTCTCCTCAGGGAAGAGAAGGAGGTAGACAAATATGGCGGTTATGTCGGTGTGGTGTGTGCAGTTCACCTCGTACACTCCCTGTGAGAAAGGAGATCCGCAAAAGCCCCGCGTGAGGTGTAACTACAAACTGTGTCACAACACGTCTCTTTATACACTCCAACCGCGACAGCTCGAGATCCGGGAATCCACGAGCGGATACGGCGAGTGGTAATGTGTTCCCAGCGCGACTCCGGTGCAGCTGCACGCAGCTGCAGTCATGCGCGTGGCGCACTGAAGTGAACGAACGCCGCTGCCACAAGCAGGCCAACACCAGTCTCTGGCGGTTGAGAATGTGACGGGTCGAGCTGTCTGTCTGCTCGTCTACTCACCCCCGAGCGTGGCACGCACAGGCAAATTCAAAGATGGCTCCCGAAGCTTTCTGCGCAATTAACTTCTCGCTTCGTGTTGATAAAAGCTTCGACAGGGAGTAAAGTCGGTCAGCACTCAACGTCAGCCCGAAGGTCGCACGCAGGCAGTGACACGGAACGCGTTATGGGCGCCCTCCGCTCGAGCGTGACCCGACGTTCGATAGAAGGTATAGACACTGCAAGTAAGTGTGTATGGTAGAGCGATTCATTTGGACTTGAGAGAGGGACGAAAAGTTCTCAGATTACTCAACTGTAAGACGATCCTGTACTTCCCGACATGTCTCCACCAACGGACGCTCACGATCACTAGTGACGTTTGATAATTTAAACCGTCTTAGGGGAGTGTGATGGTGTTTAGAATTACCATGATAATAGCTAGTCGTCGGCAAAGCCATCATAAAATGTTTATTGCCGAGCGCAGAACGTGTGAAGAAATATGATTTGGTGAGATGCAGTTTTATTTTTCCTTCTGCGTGTTCTGTTTAAAATATGTGTTGTGACTAGGTGATAATAATGAATGAAATGAGAGTGTGTTACAGAGAGAAAGAGAGAGAAAGGTAGAATTGGTTGCATAAAATAATACTGTAGCACAAGTAAAACAATGTTATTTATCTTCAACAGTTAACTACAGTGCAACCCATCTCACTCACTCACACACAGGAACTGAAAACTCAATAAAAAAACAAAAAAAAACAAAAAAACAACAACAAACAAACAAACAACAAAAAAAAAAAAAAACAAAAAAAAACAAAAAACAAAAAAAAAAACAACAAAAAACGGAGTACACAAATGCAGAACTCGTGAAACATGGAAAACTTTCATCAGACTTACTGTTTCTTGTTTTTCTGTTTCAGGCTGACAGAGAAATGAGAATTAATAAATTTGTTAACAAGGTACTGAATGTTGCAGCGACTGGTGGCCTGTGTTCTTTGAAGTTTTTGCTGCAAAAGTGGTGCAGAAGGTCGACAGGTTTTTCTGTGTACACGATCTGTCCAGTGAGGTGGTGAGCATCTTCGAAATGTACAGCGCTTCGGTGGTTCGAACCAGACCTTCCTCTTTGTTGAGTTTGTTGGTCAATCTCCCATCAATGTATATCCACATGGAATATATTTATAATAATTGTGAAAGCATAAGGTAAAGGCTCTTAATAATAAAACACATTGTTAAATATGTTTGGCAGTATTACTTTTAAATATTTCCTCCTCTTACACTACATTTTTTGTCCAGAGACCGTCTTGTAAAAAAAAAATTGTAATAAATGGTAACGAATTCGCCCTAAGGTTTTACCACAGGCTTTCATTCAATTAATCTCCGTCGTTTCTACAAATTGAGGGATCATCTAGACAAAAATCCCATGTAGTAAACACTTTTTTTTCTTTCAAATAACCCATCCATCCAGCAAATCTCTCCGTCAGAAAGCTAGCGGCATCTCTCATGATACGGAAATAAAAGAATTTAAGAATGTCAACATCCCTCCGGAGTGGAGGGAGCGTGGGAAGTGGGATGAAGGAGGCATGGACCGCACGAAAAGTGAGGCTGAAAGCTACGAGTAGATAATTGACGACAGTTGACGAGGGTCCCTGAGTACCGACTTAAATGCACTCACTGTCGTCACGGTCGGCTTGTCACAGCTTCTGGCCGCTCTTACAGGTGTACTGTTGCGGAAAGCTATTTCACCTAGTCATTCAAAGCAGTTCACGAAGTGAAAAAAAAATTTCGAAAGAAAATTTTCGTGCAATGTTTAAGTGGGTGTACATGTGTTCAACGTAGGGATTTTTTTTTTTTTTTTTTTTTTTTG
>SRHC01003364.1:2735-16763 GCA_004794325.1 Pomacea maculata | reverse complement strand
TTGAGCAGCCGGCATTACCAATTCATTTTCCATCTGTTTTTCCATGTAGTATTTGTTACCTCAGCCTGCGCCAGATTTATTTTGATTTCCATCAATTGCGATTCTTTTTTAACACGATCAAGTTCACTGTCCAGGAGATACAAAGTTTTTCTTTCTTTAATTTTTGTTGTGGATTCTTTTGTATCATCAGGTATTTTGTTTTCTTCAGATGACTCAGTTGACGGATGGAATACTGGCTGCTTGGTACATCACCTGCTTGTTATCTTGCTTGTTATTCTTTGTGATGCCAAGTAACTATAAAAAGCAGTAATGTTGATATTTACTACATGCTGCTGGTGGTATTGTGAAGGACATGTTTTTCTCTTTAGAGATAATATTTAGCACTTTTCACTGGACCCAGGTATAGCTATTTCAGAACTTGATAACATGCAACTGGTAAAGAATGTAGACACTGCACATCCATGTCACTCAGAAGCTGATCAGTGTCTACTGGAATCTAAACTGTAGAACACTGGTACTGTAACATGTATTAGACTTGTAGTTAAAACTGGTTAAATGTCCAAATTGACTGTGGATGTACAGACAAACCTGTTGTGTACATCTCCCCAATTATGTCATAGTCTATGTTTGGCACTTGAATTAAATAATTTATAATTTTAAGCCAGCTTTGGAAGTAAAGTACAAAAAACATTGGCGCTTTTCCTTAATATTTTATGTTTTGTTCAAACTTACCATCAGGAATATCTATGTGATATAAAGTACATTTTAAAAATTTCCCATTTGAAAACATCGTCTGAAATGTTCAATTCCTTCTTGCTTGTTATGCAAGAAAATAATACATCTGCATATACTTCTAACAAAAGCATTTCCATTATTGAATTAGAAGATGGAACTGGGGTGTTCTACATAAGTACACATATTGAACCTCCTACATATGTCAATATTATTCAGACACAGGTTGATGCAAGCTGTGACCATGACCTTAGTGGCGACGACGGTGACCGGGGGTCAGTCAGTGATGTCCGCCACACCCCCGCTTGTTGTAAATCTTCATGTGACTGCTCACCTTCATGTCTGTGTCCTGCTCTAAGTTCCTGGAATACCGGGAGATACCCGACTAGCTAGCTGCATGCTACTGAGTTTATCTTATTGTCCAAAGGTCACTTACCCGCGTCACCCGAGTAGCCGGACACGGTCAGTCTGTAGTTTGTCTCAGGACCGTCCACCCTGAATGTCGAGTACTCAGCGTAGTGACGATGTCCATTCTTCTCGCCGAGGTCTACACGCATTCGGGTAGATCTTCCTTTGGTCAGGGTGGGAAGCCTTGATAAACCTGAGACAAGACATGGCCATCATGTCACGTGATTTTATTTTATCTCTGTCTGCCTTACGAGTGTTTAAGATCCATGGAAGTATAATCTGGTAAAACCTCTATACGGGTAGTTTAAGGGCAAATATTTAATTGATGACACCAACTTTGAGCATCAAGAGACAACGAGAGATGTGTGACATCACGCAGTTCATCAATTCTTAGGCACATTACAGAGTAGACACGAGTAGCTAGTAAAATAAATATTGTGTTGAGAGATTGTGTTAGTATTATATAATGTTGTATTCATACATGAACCGACACAGATATATATATATACTCGTATGGAAAACAAAATAGTGGCGTTTTATATATATATATAGATATAAAGAGCAATATTTGTAGAGGTTAGACGTAGCACAGATGTCAAATAGAGTGACATCACACAAACGTTACATGTTACACTAAACATCCTACATAATGACACAACAACACAGTCACTGTGTTACACAACAAGAGCCACTGACTGTAGTTCAAACACCGAAATGTTAAATGTTGCATAGAAAGACAGACTCAACAACCTACCCAGCCAGAACTCCCCTGTGACGTCACCAAAGCCGTCTTCATACTGAGTCCAGTTCCTGTAGAAGTCCACTGACCCGTCACGACGTCTCTGGAACACCTGACCGGGACAGACAGGTTCAAAGGTCATTCGCCAAATCACTGTACAAAGTATTTATGGTTTTGTGTTTATCTTCCCAACAAATAGTTACTGCTGTCGCGTGTCGGCGATTTTTCTGCTGTCCGTGTTGTGCTTTCCGTACTGTGATGGCCTGTCACTGGGTGTGTACGTACGGATGGGGAGAATTAAGGGACGGTCTACCTGGGTCCTTGTGTAACCCTATCCGTCTCGCGAGCCCAAGAGCCCTGACTCGCGGCGTCGTCGTCGCGCGTCAGCTGCTCGCAGGCTCTTCACAGGTATCCTTTTTTCCGGGATGGGACAGCAAACCCCCCCTCCCGTTGACTTTCTTCCCCCCCCCCCTTTTCTCTTTGTCTGTTTCTTTGCTTTTCGCGCGCGTTGGGGTCCTTGGCGCGTTTTTCTGTCTTTTCTGGAGAGTCTTCATCCAGCAACGGACGGCGCCGGACGTGGGGGACGGTGGAGGACCGTGGCCCTAGCGGCCGGCGCTGGTCTCTCACCATCACAAGCCGATTTGGGCTTTTTTGTATATTTCCTACGTTTTTCCTCATATTCTTCATGTTGGATTTGCTCTTCGTCCATGTCGTCGTTTCTGCACGTTGCCTTTCGTGCTAATGTCCGCCATTGTGTCGACCCTGCGCCTTCATCGCCTTCTCGGCGCGTGAGCGGGACCCTGCTGCGCGAGTGTGCGGCCTGGCCATCGAGGGAGTGAATACCTAGGGTGGAGGCCGGCGAGCAGGGACTCACGTGACCAAGGTCTACCCGGACGGGAGAACCGAGGGGGGGGACAGCTGGTCCAGAGGGAGCGAGGGGGGGTCACCGCTGTAGCGGCACGCGGGCCAGAGAGGATGGGCTGCCGCCAGCGAGCACCTTGAGCGGACATTCGACTTGCCACCCAGCAGTGCGTGCGGGTGGTTTGTCTTCCCTTGTTGTTTTGTTTTTGTTTTTTTCTTCTTCGCCTACTGTAACATGCCTGTGCACAGGGCAACTCTTGTATTGTGAATTATGTTTGATGCTTGCCTCCTATTAGTGTCATTTTATGTTTAGTTAATAAACCTGTCTGTTTTGTAGATTTTGTCTTTGTCATCGTTGTTGTGTGGTCTGCGCTCAGCCTGTGGTTCGAATGGAATGTCAGCAAGCCGTCTCCGGCCGAGCGGAGGGGGTTGCGCGTTCGTCTCCGGCTGTGCGAGCGGACTTCGGGCGTGCATCTTCCGGCGGCCAGGGGGCGGTAACGCGACAACTGCCTCTTCAGTAGTTGAACTTGGTTAAAGGAAACACTCGACCTCATCCTAACGGCTACGATGCCAGCGCCATGTGCTTCATTACCGACTCTCAGGTGAGTGCAAGCTGTTACCTGTCGGTGTTTGTGTCATGTTTGTCACACACTTATAACTGCAGACAACGTACCAGCCAACCTCCGCCACTGGAGTCCATGTCACACCACACTCTACTCGTCTCCTTCTTGTCTTTCAGTCGAATGAAGTGCGCACCAGACTTGGCTCCCGCTTTCTGCCATTCGCGGCACGACTCTGTTCCCATGGCAACAAAGCATTTCACTCACAAGAAAGAATTTGCACAGGAGATGACAGCCGTTACTAGTTAGTAACTTACGACACTTTTACTATTTCAGGGATAAACATTCTCTGACGAATTTTTAGCAATCTTTATAAATATCACAGGATTTGAAGTTGTTTTCCTGACAAAAGCACTCTTGTTGCAGTTCTAAAGTGTTTTCCAACCTACCTGCAGCAGGACACGTGACTTCCTGTTCAGAAGAAATGGCGCCCACTGCACACAGACACCTGCCCGATGAACAGAGGCTGAATGGGTCAGGACAGTCCGTGTCTTGGGTACAAGACGAGTTGTACCAGGCTGGACCCGGGTAGGAGGCGGCTGACTTCAGGCAAGTTCTCTGGTAGTGAGTCCACCCTGTACTGGTCAGAGGAAACCATCCTGACACAGCCTCACGTGACGTCACATCATGAAGCACACAGCGCCCTCCGGTGTCTAAAACATGAAGCTATACTTATAATAGGAACACATTCTTAATACATATTCAAATTAAAAAGTTTAATGAGCCATATAAACGAGAACTGGAAATAAACGTAACTTAAACACAAGAGAAGACGTAGAGTGTTAAAGGACGAGGTAAGACATTTAAAGTTATAACAAGTCACCAGGGACAAGTCTTTCGCACACACATCGATATGTTCATAAACAAATGTCATCATACACACCTCTAAAGTCAAAGGTTAAGCAATTTCGAGCACTAATACACATGTTCTTGCATGTTTTCAGGTTTGTTCCATCTTGAATGGCGAGACTATGCCCTTTTATCCCGCTTTCAGAATACTCCATGAAGGTGTCTTGTAGGTCACGTGGGCTGCATGCTACAACAGACCATTGTCATCGAGAAGTGAATGAATTACACACGTGCTCTCTATATTATTGGTTCCAATTACTGGTAATAACTGTGTAAAACACTCAATTAAGCCAAATAAAAATAAAGAAAACATCAACTTCCATTTCTTTGTTTCTACTTTATCTGACCTTACTTCTCTGAACTTGTCTTATTTTTCTTTATCTTTAGAAAATGATTCAGTTTTATTCTCTCAGCATTTATCAGCCATTCTTTTTATCAACTGACGAGTGGTGTAAATATTTTTATTGTTTTGTGGTCTGCTGCATAATTCACTATTTTGATACTCACTAGCCAGACATTTGATGTCACGTGATGAGAAGAAGAAACCAGGACGACAGAGGCACCTGCCCATAAAACAAATGGCGTTCTTGTAGGAGCAATCGTCGTCGATGGCACAGTCTGTGAACCAGTCCTTCGTCGTGGCGGATGTGGTCAAGGTGGTAGTTTGTGTAGTTGGTGAGATACTTGTGTGATGCCACGCCATGAAAAACACATTAGCTTGTGTTGATTGTTTCAAGGACAGAAGAAGCGAGTTGGAGTGGAGAGTACATGTCATGTTGGGCTCGGGACTGTCACTCAGGGTGAAGGCCACACACAAGTCATCTTCACTGCACGAGGTCATGCACTCACGCGCTGAGGTCACGGTGAAGTTGTCAGACTCAGCAACAGTCGAGGTGTTGTGCAGCATCAGAAGTGTTTGTAGTTTGTTGGTCAAGATGGTCGTCTGCCGCTGAGGGTCGGTCACGGCGCTGTGGATGTCGTCAGCACTAAACATGTGACAATCCTTGTTTCCTGCCTCGTTGTTGTCACACTCAGGACAATACGTGACAGCCACGCAGCCCGGAAGTTGATAACATTTCTCCACACACTGGTTAGCTGAGGTCACGTGTCTCAGTCTCGAGCGCCCGATGACCTTTGTTTGAAGCAGCTTTACCCCCGCAACGTCTTCACAGTCCAGCACCAGGCCCTCTCTCTTCAGCTTCTGACAATATTTGTCCTTCATAGCCGCGAGCTTGGCCTTGACCCTGAAGTGATCAATGGCGTAGCGCTGTAGACGACTGTCTTCACCCATCAAGGGATCGGAAAAGAGGCTCTCCACAGAGGTCAGGTCATAACTGATGGCCATAGGGTTCTCCCTCACTGACGTCAGCCACGTGACACTCGTGAGGTCAGCAGGTGGAGGAACCCCAACAGCGATCGTCGTTGTCTCCACTTCATTTGCAAACTTGTCCGCTGCTTGCTGCTGATGAGAGGTCAAGGTCAGGGAGTGTCCAAGTCGCGCAGCAGCGAAGTAGGTGGCGGCCGCAGTCACGTGACTCTGTGTTTGCCGCCGGTAGTCGCTGTCCTTCATGGTGTGCACGAGAGTTAACGACGCCCCGAAGCGGGCCCGTGACACGAAGTGTGTGCCGAAGGTGTGGAGGAACTCCAGGTACACATCGTCGTCGTCAGTGTCAGTGAGTTTGAGGATCCAGTGGAGAAACACCGAGCTAAATGGCGGCGGTTGTAGCGGTGAAAGTGTCACGTGGTACGAACTGCACGTGGCTGTTGAGACGACCAAGATGTTGTCTCGCAGTTTGTGGGAGAGGGTCCTGAAGTCGTCACTTGCCGAGAATGAAGGCCCCCACCCGACATCACCAACGTGCGCGGTGACACTCAGCAGCTTGGTCAGGTCGTACGGCGTCGCCACCACCTTGGAGGTGAAGGATGTGACACATGACACATCTGACGACACAATCACACCTAACGGTACGTTGGAGCGACAGGCTGGAGTCACGTGACCGCTGTTGTACTCAGTAGAAAAGATGGGGAGGGTGAAGCCGGGGTCACGACCTGACCTTAGAGGGTTTCCCTTGAGGCTGTTGTAGCCGAGCAGCAGATAGTCAGCCACAAAGGCATCCTGAGTGATTTGTTGACCAGAGCATTCTGGAACCTTCTGGTCAGCTTGAGAATCTTGTGCTTTACACAGCAGAAAGAGGTCAAAGTTCATTATTTTTAAGGTACACGTAGGTAGAATATTGTGTTATTTGTTCTACAAATGTTCTATACTGTGGAATAATAAACACACAAAGACACTGGAATAAGGATGCTGTGTACTGACATGATGGGTGCTGACAAATGTGTTTAGTGTGTCACTGGTGTTGTGTGTGTGTCATGTTATAGTTTACAAGGTGTCATGTTACAGTGTTGTGATGTGTGTAGTACTGTTGCTACTCACAGACTCTGTTTAAGAGTGTCGACCGTTGTTTGCCTTCAGTCAACTTGTGAGTCACCTCCTGGCTGTGAGTGAGTGTAGTGATGATGACACAGACCGAGAACCAAGTGTGTAAAAAAAACCAAACAAACAAAGCAAAACAAAAATAACTCATCATTTGAATACTGACAACTGTTTTCTACGCTTTGCACTTTAGACAGTGTTTTTTTTTCTTACGGTGCCACAAGAATACGACAGTAGTTATAGTTAAGTATGATGTTAAATAAGTAATTTCAATATGTTTTATAATGATATTAAACTAACAAGAAAGATAATGACCTAACTAAGAATTAGTCCCAACAGAAAATCAAAGCTATGAGTTTGTGCCCATTGTACCGACAATCATAAGACCAAACACACATGTAAACATTTATTGTCCAAGACTATGACCAGCAACTTACCTGTGTGACAGCTGTGGCAACGAGTTTGTCCTCGAGTACAGACTGAAGGCCAGTGTCACAATCAGAACCTAAAAATATCAACATGTCAAAAAAACCCACAAAAATAACTAACTTTAAAAAGTAAACAGATAACTAATCTCTAGAAATAGCTACAGAAACCAACAAATATTATAAAAATAATATCACGAAAGCAATAAGGTCTCTTGATTCAATTAAACGACTTGTCTCAGGTAAAAAACTACAAACGTGTGCAACTCTAATTGTAAAAGCAAGATTTAAATTTTGTAAAAAATGCCAAATGAATATACTAATATATAATACTAATACATTTGTACATTAGTCAACACAATGTGTCAGAACACAGATAATGTGATAATGTGGAGGATAATTACCGTTACAGACACGGCGCCCATCGCGAGGCTCAGCTGCTCCTGTAAAACACACGAAGACGTGAAACAAACAAAGAAACAAAGAAACAAACAAACAAAAGTTGTAAACAAAGCGACAACAATCAGAGACACGTGGTCTCAGTCAAGTACACAGACTGACACAACCATGCGGCGAACTCACTGTCCACTCACTAAATAATTTGAAGTTTGCCAAGAGGCCGTCTGTTGACTGGTATCATACTTACCTGTAAATGGTAACAAATCCTTCAGTACAACCTGTAGACAAGAAACACACTGGCACGTGGGCATCAGAGTAGGTTTCAGTAGGAGTTTCCATCATTTAAATACTCTCTGGGGGCTGCCACCACTTGCAGAATGTCGGCTAATTGCTTAGAAACAGAGCAGAAAACAAGGACCTCGTGTATGGGGAGCCACTCAGGCCATAATTAGTGAGTTGTAGACACAGGTGGACGTGTTGATTATCTCAGTACAAAGCTGTGAGTTCAATAGCCAGACACGGACATGATACTGAGTTGTGTTTGTAAGTGTGACCAGAGTATATTCAAGGTGAGTAGTTGTGTTGCAAGTTGTTATCGCATCACGTGCTAGATGATAGATGTCAGCTGTGACGACAACAGCAGCAACAGACGGACGTTTACTGTGAAGCGTGTGGTCTACAGACTCGCCTGCACTTGAACACAATGCCAGTGACAAGGGATGTAAGTGGCTAGCAAGACAAGGGCCACTGTTGTGTAAGAGGTCAAGACACTCAACACGGGTCACGGCGGCCCTTCATGAACTCACTCACACGAGAGCCTCACTTCCGCTTCCTCCTGAGGCCGGCCTTGACCCTGCATGGTGTGGAGTCTTGAGGTCAGTGAGAAAGTGGAGTGGCTGGCATGGCAGTGACACCCTCACACCCTCCTCCTATTGTGTTTTTCTTCTCTCCCTCCCTCTCCCTCTCTCTTCATCTCCTTTACTCTGTTTACATGTTGACTCAATGTCACGTTGCCAGGAGGCCTCAATAACTTTTAAGACTGTGCAAAACAAACTTGTAAAACGATTTTTCCTTATTAATGTCCATTTGTTATTTGTTATTCTGTTAACTCAATGCGTTTTTAGGGGATTTAATTCTTTAAATGGATTATCTTATTTTATTAACTCTAAGACAAATTCAAAAAAACCATCAGCCTATTAGAACTTCTCGTGGAAGTGTTCACACAAGGCTGCTGTAACCCAAGCAGAGGGAGAAGGTTGTAGCTGTTCCTTGTGTCTTCCTGTCTGCCTCCTTACATCCCACTGTTGCCAGTGTGTTCAAGAGCAATGTCGCCCACTTGTTATGAGGAGTCTCATTGTGCAGCCTCGTCACGTGGCGCGGACTCTAGTGTCGGCCTTTTCTACTCTTGTCGTCTGTTGTGTGGTGAACACAGGGAAAACACTTTTCCTTCTCTCCATCGTGTGTGCAGTGGCATGATGCTGATGTCTTCTCTTTTCTCTCTTATATCAATTTAAATTAAAATTTCCTCTTTCCTTCTCTTTAATTTCATTTTTGTTTTTAGGCATTGATGTCGCTCCGCCTTGTGATGATTTTACAACTGGTGGGGAAAGTGGTTAGTAAAACCAAGGGGAAAGAGGGATATTTGTTTGTTTCAGCATTCCCGGTTTTGTCAGAAACGTGAATTGTAGCCCAGGAAAACGGGCAAGAGTTAACCTCTATACTCACTACCCACGTCGACATAAAGTTAAAGTCGAACTATACGTACAATACTCACACGTCGATCACACACTTCACCACGTGACTCACGAGCCCCCACCCCTGCTGTTCCCCAAACACAAAACTCAACTTGTGATGTAAGGTATAGAAGAAGATTTAAGGAACATATAAATATATACAATGTAGAGACTCGTCTAGAGGAAGTCTCAGTGCTGTCCGTGCTATGTGTACTTCCACTATATGGAGATGAAGTTGTGTGTAAATGACGTAGTATGTAGATGACGTCATCTGTAAATGACGCTATATGCAGATGAAGTCATGTGTAAATGACGTAGTATGTAGGTGACGCTGCTCTGTATATTCGAGGCTGATCTCTACCATGCCTCGAGCGCCGGCTACAGCTGTGTGTAACGCTGTATAAAGATGGAGACAGAAGACGGCTTCAAAGTTTCATCTACTAATACTAATACAAATGCAATCACGTGACCGCCACACACACTGGTATTACTACCTACCCTTCATCGAGATTTCAGACAGTCATTAGTTTAACGCCCAATACTCTTTAAACTCAACTAAAGAATGGTCCAGAGGCTGAGGATCACCGTGCGCTGTTTGTCCTCATCACATTGGAAAGGACACTCACACTGACAATTGTTATAATTATCATAAAACACTCTGATCGTCTTGACCAAGGAAAACGGAGATGAAAGCGAGTGTAGATGAAGGTGAGGGTGGAGGACACTGACAGCCGCAGTCCCCCTTCTCTCTCTCTATCAACATGCTGTGCTGTGTGCTGGTCTACACACCAGTAGTCGTGACACTAAGGACACATCTCTGTCCATCATAGCGACATCTTTAGACGACAAACGACTGTCACATGGCACAGACCCAGGGCCGCCAACAGGGGGCAGCAGCGTCGCTAGATGACAGGTGAGGACATCGGTAAACTGTACAGGTGATGTACCCAGCGTTGTGTCTACCTTTAGGCGGACTAGACAGTCGCACAGGGATGGAAAGGGGCTGATGGGGCAGACGCGGAGTGGAGTGCAAAAGTGTCTGCTGTTTATTTATCTTTTTTTGAAAGAAATATAATGTTAGGTATAATATCATTTTCATAGAATGAAATAAGAAGGACGCCGTCGCTTTGTACGTTCGCTTCACTCGCCAGTTTCTCACTTCTTCTTACAAGAAAAGCCAATTAGTTGAGAGCCACTTGAGGTGACCAGCTAACGAGCGGGGAAGAAGAGGGCGGAAGGTGAGGAGGGGGGAAGGTAGATGAGTGGGGGCGAGGCGGCGGTTTTAGATGGGGAAGGGGCTGGTCAAGGCGGAACCCTAGGATGGATGGGGCCACATGAGAGGTTCACCTTCCTCTCTTCTAAGTCGAAAAGAAGTTGCACATGCATATGAACTTTGAACCCTAGGGATCTTAGCTAATGTCACGATCGCGTTCTAAGTTAATAAAGTTATTGAAGCCTTTAACATACAAATATCAAAGTAGAGTCACTTGTGGCTCTACACTAACAACGTACTTCTTCTATGTAGACTATGCACCACATACACTATACATTACCCATATACACTATATACTACTCATAGACACTATATACTACTCATATACACTATACACTATATGCTATACACTCTGGTTGACGATGTGGGGGTGTGTGTGGTTGTCAGTACCAGAGTCTGTCCTCTCTCAGCGCCTGTGCTGCTCTCTATGTCTCCATATCAAAGTAATGAGTGCGACTGTCACACAGGCTGCATGATGTCTGTCAGTGGACTGAGGTGTGTGAGCACCACACCCACGTACAGACAAGTGACCCTGTGTTGTCCTGTGTGTTGTCACGTGGACTGGTACAGACATTGAGACATACATTGGCATTATATAGATATTGAAAACGACGAGGCTTCCAAGAAGACGCTATCGACGGTGAGGCGAACGAGCTAGCTGTTGGCGACATTAAGGCTTGCTGGCTAGTTGCTAGGGGTTCGAGGCTAACAACAACTCTGATACTAGGGAGTTGGATGCTAGTAAGCTATGTCCTAACAAGGTTTGTGCTAGTGAGCTAAGTGCAAGCGAGGTGAATGCTTGTGAGCTAGGTAGCTAGCGAGGTGGAGGCTAGCAATGTTGTGGCTAGCGAGGGGGCTGCGGTCATCGACTTATGACATGATTCTTTCAAGAGGAAGGTCAGGGTATAGAGATAATCCTTATCCTTTTAAGAGCCAGGTTGGACTGAGCCACGGACTCACTCTCTCAAAGGCACGCGTACAGTCACACAGACAGACTTTAACACGCCCGACGCGAGCAAGGAAGCCAATCACTCCTCAGTGGATACAAAAACACGCACATGTAGAGACTGTACAAAACTGAAGTTTATGGGCGGTCACAAGGTGCGACCCACCAGCACAAAAGAAAAGGAAAAGAAAACAATTATTGAATCAAATTACAAGCAGAGGAGAACCCCTCCGGCATTAAGAAAATATTATCGAACACACACACACACTTCGATACTCTCCCCAAACAGCCTGTTGGGAGCCCGCTTGGTCCGCTCGGCACAGAATCTTCACTATACACAGCAAATGCCACCCCTCTTCCACACCACTGCCTGAGACAACGTGCTGCTGACACCGCCAACGCCCACTACTGCGTCACGCCCCCGTCCATCGTCCTGCAGCCTGCAGCCTGGCGGCCACACAGTCCGTCCTCACGACCACTTGAATTTCGACGTTTGGCCGGCAGTCTGCTGACACTTCAACACAGGTTTGGTTGCACTCTGATAGTCGACAGCAGTCCGTCCACAATCCGATGACTGTGGGTAATCTGTTTACACTTTGACAATTAGTGTCTCCCCAGCAGCAAGCAATGCACATACAAACTCTTCGGCCATACACATAATTATAATCACTCAGATGGTCCCCCAAGCGCGTCTCTTGCAAAGTTCGCTAGCAGCGTCGTCTACCCTATAGGTATATAAAGCAAGCTCCCTAACACAATCTTAGCCACTTACAACACATCATCACAATAAAAATCAAAATCCCGCGTGACAGAAATTTAGTCCCTAAGTCTTTTCCCGCCCCACATACACATAATTATACAGAAATGACCCCACAGACACCATTGCTCACGCATCTCGCACATCTGCGTACTGGCCGTGGTCAAAAGATAACGGACCAAGAACAGGGTACGGTCAATTAGCTACTAACGGACTCACGCGCCACGGAAATTAAGAGAAGAGTGAGATGTTTCCAGCTCCAGAAAATCCCTTAGAGGGTGTAGATCCACCCTCCTCGGTGTTGGAGCACTGAAAAAAATACATTTTCAGAGAAAATACATTTACAGAGAAAACCTCTGTAGATGTATAATTAACTTGATCCTAACAGAGAAATTTGCATGTTGGCCATTGTCATGAGAAACTCATCCATTAACTTGCCTTACGAGCACGATTTATTATATGATCGTCACTACAAGAATGCTTTATGATCTCAAACCAAAGATGGGTACGTTTGCACCCTGTGAGGGGCTCCCATACCCAATCGAGAATCGTGCGCGACTACTGACCGGAAATGATTTGTGTTTCGATGATCGTACATAGCAAGCTGCTTTTGGCCATTTCCCGTGTACCAAAGTTATTTTTCCTTGCAGGCTTCGCCATTACACTCATTTCAAACATGACAGTATTTTTTACATAATGCGACATGGCACACTCCTTCCACACCAATGTCTCTGGCTGCTTCTCCATTGACGGACAAAGCTTATTAGTTAAATAACCAACTTGTTACTGCCAAACAAGTGGCAGTCCACAGACAATCACACAAGATGATGTTGACATGACATTTAAAGGTTTGATGCAGACTGAATATCAGCTGGACCGTTTTCATTCATCCTTAATTTAGTATTTCACCACTCCATGAACACTACTCACTCTCGTGCCTTTATGTCAAAAGTTTAGACATTGTTTTCTTTTTTTCCTTTTTTTTTGTTGTTGTTGTCTGGCCAAGAGTGTTGATGCACAAAAAATTATTTTTAACTACAAAAGTTCCAATTTTAAATAATCATTATGTTAAAATTAAAATAATACAAGATATGTAAGTTGCAAAGTCTTTCAGTGGATTAGTAGCAACAACCTCTACCGACAGGACGCCAGATATGACTCCACTTCATGATTTGAGAAATCTGTTTGACCAGACGTTTAAACAAAGAAAGTAATAATAAATGAGATTGAAGTGTGTCACAAACCTGCTGAGCTATATTTGTTAATGTTTTTTTAAGCTAGGAAGGAGACAGGGAAAAAGTAACTGGAAGGGGGAGGTTGAAAGACAGTAATTACTGTCTGAGTGCGCGCCACACAGGGATGGCCGGCCGGGCTTTGTTTTTTTTTTTTAATCAACTGGTGTTGATAGGTTGTTTTGTTCGAAGAACAAAGGAAAGAGTGTTTGAGTGTTTGGGATGTTGTTGTGTGAGTTTTTCCTTGACGGGGGCGGGGAGAAGTAACAGTCTCCTCGGTGTCATCAGTGCGTCCGGACGTTTTGTTTGCAACAAGTCTTGAACCGACTTGGTGTTGTAGTCTTGACTGGACTGTGCACATCCTGACCAGATTTGTGTTATTTAACAAGTCCTGAACAGAATTGGAAGTTAGCCTTGACTGGACTGGGCACATCCTGAACAGATTTGTGTTATTTAACAAGTCCTGAACAGAATTGGAAGTTAGCCTTGAATGGACAGGGCACAACCTGACCAGATTTGTATCTTGGAGGTGAGTGTGTATCTTTGTTGATTGTTCGGTGAGCGTGTGTTTAATGTTTGAAGAATGTTAGTTAAGTTTTGAACTTGCCATTTAGCTAAAG